>CAJQUW010006996.1:0-23662 GCA_907163375.1 Prostheceraeus crozeri | reverse complement strand
CACATGTCTTGCCGATTTACGGCTTCTACAGATATGTGTGTGCTTGTTGGAATAGAGTTCTCTCTTTGATAGATGCGAACATTCGCAGAGTTTTCATTTTCAACAGTCAATGATGCGACAACACTGAAGGGAATATTTCAACTCATGATCGCCATACTTAGTCCATGATCGTTTTGAGATGTCGCAAACCCAGTTAGAAGGGTTTCTTTGTAGATTTTATACAAAATCGTTGAAAGAAGATTTGATCTCTTCCACTAAAATCTTGTTCCATTGCCAGGACATGCACTTGAAAATAGAGCTATACCGGATCGCGGCTTTGGAGTTGTTTGGAGCAGCATCTAGACAAATTTCGAAAATTTGTTGACACTGTCCTACACGCTTTCTTCTTTCCTCTTTGCTTGCGATAATGCTTTACAGTGTTGTTCGATGAAACTGAATCACCTCTAAATTTTCCGAAAAAATGATCAAAACAACTATTGTTCGATTCAATTCTGTTGATTAGCATTTGACCATTAACAAAAACAAAAAAGAAGGGAAAGACTGACAAAATACATGTCAGACAAGTATCTCATATGATCAATATTGAATTGGACCACCTCTTACTCTCATGCATTCCCTGATTCTGGAAGACATTGAGTCAATCAAGTTGGGACACATTTTCTTCAGATCATCATCTCTTACCCATTCTCGCAGCAATGCGTTGATCAGTTCTTGTTTTGTTGCTTTTCTAATTTTGCGCTTGAGGATGGCCCAGATGTTCTCAATTGGTGATAGATCTGGAGAGTTCCCACGCCATTTGAGAACTCTGACGCCGGATTCATTCAAGAGTTGCATCGTTTTTCGTGATGTGTGGCATGGCGCTAAATCTTGCTGAAACCAACAATTTTCAGACGACGAATACCACTCATTTATCTGTGGAAGAAGTCTTCCAGAGATGACGCGTGCATACTGATCAGAGTTCATCGAACCTTCAACCAAGTGAATACGACCAGTTCCATGGAATGAGATGCAGGACCAAATCATCAACTTTACTGGGTGTCTGAAGGATGGCTTGAAGTGCATTCTTGTCGGAGTTTCACCGGAATTTCTCCTCACGAACTGCGACGCTGCCGGCTGTATTTCTACCGAGGTCTCGTCGCTGAATATAACTTTGTGCTAATCATCCAGCGTTCAGTACTTGTATTCACGACACAATGCAAGTCTTCTTTTTTTCATGTCTTCGGTCAGAACCTGGCATTTCAATGGACGATATGCTGGTCTGTCGTTTTCTGTTAAGCGTTTTCTTACAGTTGATGGGCTGATGTCAATGTGATAATCATCTTTTAGTTTATGAGAGAGGTCGCTCGATGTTGCACGGGGATTTTCTCAGGAGAGCTTCAGCAGAACTCGATCGCCCCTTTCATCAGTTTTTCTTTCAGATCCGCAGAGAAATCGGTAACTTTCGTATGAATTTGTGATTCGGTACCGACTAATGACGCGACTTGTGGATGACTTGCCTACACCGACAGCGCCTGCAATCTCACGTGTTGAAAGACCAGCATGTTCATGTAGTGCGACGACCTGGGCTCTGGTTTCGTTGTCTATATCACCCATTGGCACAGTTTCGTGTCCAAACATTGTCTTATCAA
This sequence comes from Prostheceraeus crozeri, assembly GCA_907163375.1. Lineage (NCBI taxonomy): Eukaryota > Metazoa > Platyhelminthes > Polycladida > Euryleptidae > Prostheceraeus > Prostheceraeus crozeri. The sequence goes on along the minus strand of CAJQUW010006996.1, from coordinate 22,034 downwards.
TGCTGTGATCTGCTACTTTATAAGACACTCGCTACTTCACTACGCAATTCAGCGGCGCCAGTCATGAATAGAATTCAATAGATTGATTGCATGAAGGTCTTCTGATCGAGTGTGAGTCATCCCAACAGCTGCGCTGTGGATGATTTGAATAGCGTTGACACAGAAGCGATAGACAGCGATGATTTTGCGCTGCACCGGGTATGGGCGATAGTCAAGGCCCAGTAAGCAATCAAGTGATCACCAGTTGTTCAGTTTATCGGAACTTCCTAGAGTTACGGAATGATTTTATTGAAAGCTGACATATCACATAAAATTCTGTGAAAAATATAGACTGTAAAAAGTACTTGCGCGAATTTTTCAGCCACTTTACTTGGAAAAAACAAATTCTCCTGCTAATAATTCGATGTTTTGTTTGATGAGACACTTGGTATCGCCATCCAATGGCTCCAGTCATGAATAGAATTCAATAGTTTGATTCCAAAATGTTCTTCTGATCGAGTATGAGCCATAACAACAGTTGTAGCGTGGATAATTTGATTAGCGTTGTGACAAAGCCGATAAACATTGATGATAGTGTGCTGGACCTGGTATAGACGATAGGCCTAGTAAGCAATTGAGTGTTGACCCAGTGTCCTATTTATCGGAAGTCTCTGGAGCTACTGAATTGATTTATTGAAAGCTGACATGTCACGTAAATTTCTGAGAAAAGTACAGACTGCAAAAAGTACTTGCGAGAATTTTTCAACCACTTTACTTTTACTCCAAGTATCAGTAAAATCTGCCGAAGCTTAGTTGTCCTAGTAAGGTCCGTCTTGGACGGAAAACTTGTTACAGGTTAACATTTGGCATGATAAAGTTTCAGAACATAACCAATATGAACTAACTGAATGATTGGTGAAGTCTAATTTAGCAATTAATATGCTATGTAGCAAAAAAAGAAGTTATCAGGAATGTACCTCAATTTTAATGGAGTGATTCAGTTTCATCGAACAACACTGTATGTCCCTCGTGGTGGTATTGAAGTCAGATTCATGGAAGTGAAGGTTGCACAAGACGGAATGTTTAGTTGGGATATAATTCTTTCTACTAAGTCGACGCAATTGCAAAATCAAATTTCTTAGTTATGTAGAGGAAGGTATTGATGCTACATTATCATTTCATTTCGGTTGACAACCAGAGGCGGTATGCAGATGCATGTTTGGCATTCTGCATTGAAATGAATCGCACAGGAGACTCATTTCAAATAGTCATTTTTTGTCACTTCGATTAGCTACAAAATTCGATCTTTTGTACCACAAATGTTGGTTGACCTGATCATGTAGAAAATGATTTCAAAGTTTGCTCAACTATTTGTCCGCAGAAATTTAGAAGTCTATGATCTATCTATACATGTTGAACTCAAGGAGGTCTAAATATCTATAATTGTATGTAGGCTACAGGAGGCAGAATGACGTTTTCTGTGGGAGAGCTTCGAAGGCCTGTTACAGAGATAGGAGCATATGACGAGAACATTTAGGAGCATAAATTGCGAGAACAAGGATTACCCGGGAAGGCTTGATCGTCTTCGGAATACCTCTATGGAAATACCCGATCAGATCGTTTCCACGCAAACGTATTGAATGTTTGATATATGTCTCGTCGAATATGATTACCTAATCATTTTTCATCCAATCAATTTGCAGTCGTGTTTGCAAGTTCAAATTTTTGAACCCGAGCTCTGAGAACAAGCTTTGAATTATTTCATTCATTGTAGATGTCTGGAAGTCGGATGACGATTTATCGGCATCTGATACACTGATTCTCTTCACTGATGACGGCAAATAAGCCAGAAACGTTTGTAGTTCTGGTAATGATTTAAGTCAGTCAGATATCAGATTTTGTTCTCACCTCTTGATTTTTTTCCTTTCGGGGTCTTGGCATGTATATACACGTATATGTATAACATCTATTTTCAATAAACATGTATGTATGTAGAGAAGGCTAATTTTACAAATATTCAAATTGCTTGCCATCGTTTTCGTACTCCAAATTGCATCATCCTGGTAGAAAAATTACCTTTTACCATATTTACTTTTTCACAATCAATAAAACGTCCATTTTCTGACTTTTTTTACATGATCAAGTTTAAATAGTGTGATTTTGAGAAAGACCTATTCTCTCAATCTCTCTAATACTTTCAACATGAAATTCCACGCATTTCAATTTCAAAGCTGTTTTCCTTTTTAAATCAAGAAATTTTAGTTAAGGAATGACATGTATTTGAAAGACCTTTAGAAGAATGCCTAAATGCAGACATTTTTGTTGTCAAATTGTCATTGGCACTTTCCGTACCGATCTGTGAAGCGCACCCATGACCCGGGAGGATTCAGTTTTCCTCTATGACTTTTAAAGCATTGCATCGAATCACATGAACCTCAAAATACGACAAATTCAGAATGTGAGCTTTCCAAGTTGCGGCCTGAACGGTCTCGCCAGTCGTGGGCAGGTTCGAACCAGCGACGTTGGAGCTAGAGGACGTGCAAGCATGCCCTCTAACCACAAGGCCACCGGACCATCTGCTGAGAGCGTGAATTAGCCAGGAAGGCACTGCTGTAACACAGGCACGCGGAGGGCGGATTGTATTCTGCAACCAATCAGCAATAGCCGCATCCGAAATGGAGACGCTTTGCAAACACAATTACAAATCAATCTACAACTCTCTCAGCCAAGTCAATAAGTGTCCGTCGGGATTGCGGAGCGGCGGAAGGTTGCCGGGGAAGCTGTGGGCTCCGTAATCCGTGACGATGTGTATCACGGCAGTGTTAAGCACAGTCGATTAACCCGAATCCACTGCTTGCGAAGTAGGTTGGCTCCAGGTAGAAGCGTCTGGCTCGGAGTGCGGCAAGTGGAATTGAGGAACTGAGTGTTCGTGATTACAACATTCAACATATAAGAGAGTTCTTAAGTTCTACCAGCAAGTGTTAAAGGCGTTTGAGCCAGCTTTTTTGTTAATAAAAATGGCTTCAGTTAACAAAATCCGCTTAACTTGGAAGATGTCCTTTCGACAATTGCATTCACATGCAAATTCTATGCAGATTCTTTAGTAGGAATGTCGGCCAATTCATAGAGGAGTCAAAATCAAGATTGTCGGTCACAAGCATTTGGCTACATTTCTCTTTGTGGAAGGACATTTTGTTTATGCTCAACCATCTTAGAATGTAATCAAATTCAGCAGAAATCGAACTACTCGTGGTACCACCAGCTTTCATTATTAGCACACATAATGTTATATCGTCAGCATATTTCAGAAGAAGAATACTAGAATTATCACAGAGCAGCAAGTCGGAAACAAAATAATTGAACATCAAAGACACAAACTTGATCCCTGTGGAAATCCACTTGAAATTTCCTGAGAAACGCTCCGGTAGTCTTTCCACTTCACACTGTGTGCGATCAGACAGATAATTCTGCATAAAAGCAGTCAGATAATTGTTAAATCGATCACGGAACATCCTACTTAGCAAGATTCGATGCGAAATTTGGTCAAAACCCTTCTTTAGATCAGCAGTGTAGACATGGCAAGCAATAACAGATCGATGCTGAATATGCGATGTTATACACTGTAAATAGCTGGATACGAAAAAACATATACCAAAATCACATGCAATTTGAAACTAACATCTGATACGAGATTGATACGATGACAATTGATACGAGATCGTATGCTTACATCCAGAGATCTGGTATGTTTTTCATACCACATCTCACTTACTTTCGTATGTGATTGGTATGTAGAGATACGAACTATTCTAACTTTGATTGGCTGTTTTACACTGAAATACGAGTTGTTGGTATGTTTTATATACGAGACCCGATGCAACTTCATCTTTATTCGTATGCCTCTGGTATGCATTTCGTATGTGCAGCTTTAAGTCATACTGCAAAAATTGTATGTATTACATGCTACTGTCAAATAACTTTTTTCGGTAATACCAGTCGTGAATATTTTTTGTTTGATATAGAGCGATAATTAATTAGATTAGATTGATTATGAATTATATGCTCCACAAGATTGTCGTCGTTGCTACTTGCCTAGCAACATTAGCACGACGTTTAGTTAGCTCTTCGTTAAGAACCAAGTTGATTAACATCAGTTCATTCAAACGATATCGTTCATGCAATCATGTTGACTTATATATCTCAAATATAACTATTCTTGCGTTCATGAATTATAATGTGTGTTTATTTCGGATTGATAATATGCTTAATTTCTAAATTACATAATGCATAATTGTTGATGGTTGAATACTTTTTGATCATTCATGAAATGCATTAGACTTGCGTGTATTGAAATCGAATTCAGTATTGAATGTATGACTCCTGAATGTCATTATCTCACTACTTACAGAACAGTAGTAACATCAGTCTGATCTTTATTGACAAAAGGCCTTAAATCAACATACTTTGGACATGATTTATGCTTTCTTTTAACATTGTGCTGGTATGGCTTTAGTATGTAAAGCATACCACATTTGAAATAACATACGAAAAGCATACAACTATATGCCAAGAAAATACAGAAATATCATCCTTCGTATGTGATTGGTGTTGATTCAACCAAATCTATCAAAGCACAAGTCGCCGAACTTTTCGATCTGAAGCCATGTTATGTTATGAAGCTGTTATGTGGGCTCTGCAATCCGTGACGATGTGTATCGTTAAGCACAGTCGATTAACCCGAATCCACTACTTGCGAAGTAGGTTGGCTCCAGGTAGAGGCGTCTGACTCGGAGTGCGGCAAGTGGAATTGAGGAACTGAGTGTTCGTGATTACAACATTCAACATATAAGAGAGTTCTTAAGTTCTACCAGCAAGTGTTAAAGGCGTTTAAGCCAGCTTTTTTGTTAATAAAAATGGTTTCAGTTAACAAAATCCGCTTAACTTGGAAGATGTCATTTTGACAATTGCATTCACATGCAAATTCTATGCAGATTCTTTATTAGGAATGTCTGTCGATTCAAAGAGGAGTCAAAATCAAGATTGTCGGTCACAAGCATTTGGCTACATTTCTCTTTGTGGAAGGACATTTTTTAATGCTCAACCATCTTAGAATGTAATCAAATTCAGCAGAAATCGAACTACTCGTGGTACCACCAGCTTTCATTATTGGCACACATAATGTTATATCGTCAGCATATTTCAGAAGAAGAATACTAGAATTATCACAGAGCAGCAAGTCGAAAACAAAATAATTGAACATCAAAGACACAAACTTGATCCCTGTGGAAATCCACTTGAAATTTCCTGAGAAACGCTCCGGTAGTCTTTCCACTTCACACTGTGTGCGATCAGACAGATAATTCTGCATAAAAGCAGTCAGATAATTGTTAAATCGATCACGGAACATCCTACTTAGCAAGATTCGATGCGAAATTTGGTCAAAACCCTTCTTTAGATCAGCAGTGCAGACATGGCAAGCAGTGACAGATCGATGCTGAATATGCGATGTTATAAAGTCAACCAAATCTATCAAAGCACAAGTCGTCGAACTTTTCGATCTAAAACCATGATGCCTCTAATCATAGCGATTCAAAAAGTCACTTCGAAAATAGGAGTCCTTTCTGGGACAGGTAGGATACATATTGTACGAGTTTCAATTAGTTGCGGAGGAGTCGTCTTCGGTGTGGGGACAATGTCAACATTCCTCCGAACAGATGGTAAGTCAGCTTCGAACAGACATTTGTTAAAGATAATCGTTAATGGCTGAGATGGTTGCTCGCTCCATCGCACCAAGAGTATTGCTTATCTTAGCAGATGACACAGCCTTCTGAACTTCTTAAGTTGAGAATTGGAATGGCACGATAAACGGCAAAGATGGAGTCATATATCATCCGTCCAATATCATTACTCAAGGACGTAGTGAGCTGATTTTTTAAGTTAAACAACTCATTTTCCATAGTAGGAAACCTCAAGAACAAATCTTTGGTGTCAAAATTTTTACAAGCATTACAAAAAAATGTAGGGCAATTTCACGTAAGCATCAACCTCGGTGTAAAAATTTTTTTGATGAATAGAAGTATTTTGAAGCTTGATTTATTTGAAGAATACGTCAAATCATCAGGAATTAATAACCATATCACTTTGCTGCCACTTATAAAAAAATGACAGTCAATTTACGGCAGACAGCTGAAAATGTTTCAAATTTGTGAAAATTTAGCTGTTTTTTAATCACGCACTGTGTATGGATGCTAAGTGGCCAGCCGCATACAAGATGCTTTCTTCAAGACAGATTGACCCAGGCTACTTGACTGTGGACTCGTTTGCTGGATTACTTAAGTGTTTTAGTGAAAAAAAATGGATTGAATGTTGAGCCTCCAAAATGAGCGTCCGTTACGCCTAAGATACGTTTTATTTATCTACAGCCTAAACAAAGAGTGATAGAAAAGTCACATCTCAGATTATGAGCTATCCCATCATCTATCCCATAGTTATAAGGTCATGATGGTTAATTAGCGAATGAAGTAATTCACAAGTCACAATTTTAGTTTGAAATTGCGAGCGTCCGTTACGCGTTAAGTACCAAATTTCAAAAATATTAATTGCCCTTTGTTTTTCAGTATAATCTGTTCTCATCTTGTACATCTGATAAAAGCTAGGTGCTTTATGTCACACAGAGCAGTTAGTCAAGTTGTAGACAACCTGCGAACAAATAATTTTCTCACAGGTACCGATGGAGCAGGACGGCTTAATTTCATTGCTGTCAGCAGCGTTGAATCACGAGTAGTCAACTAGCCGCGTCTGATGATCTGTATGACAGACAATAAGTAAGCGATAACACCTAAATTCCCAGGCTTTGATTCGCCTGACGTTGAAGTCAACAGAATCAAGCCGATAAAAACTCCATCATTACTCTGCTTGACTGCGTCGATGGATGGTTATAAGAGCAAAGCATCGATCGGTCAAAAGCGATACCGAGATTCTAGACGCACCGACGAGCAACATCGACGTAAAGAAAGAGAGAAAGCGAATTTCAAGGGAGAAGATCAAATCGAATGGAGGTGAAATGTTGAGACAACACAGGATGAAGGAGCGCCACAAGAAATACAGATTAATGAAGAAGGAGATTATCTTAACGATAGATCAGCCTGAAGATCCTTACAGCACACCACAGGCCCGTGGTAAGGAAGTGAAGAGAGCTCAGGACGCCTTGCCGAAGTCTCCAAGAAAGAAACGACGTGTTTCGGGTGAGTTGCTCAGGTCACACAAGCTGAAGATCACATGTCCGCGACGAAGCAAAATAGCAGAAGAGGCTTCGAGAAAAACAGAAGACTTCTACCTCTTGGATAATATTTCGTGGCAAGCACCAGGCCAGAAGGACATGTTCATTGAGATTACTGTAGAAGGAAAACGCTATATCCCCAAGCGCTACCTATATGTTGATTTCCATCAAAGAAGCTCATGCGATCTTCAAAATCCAGCATACTGACGTAGAAGTCGGTCTGACAAAGTTCAGCCTACTGAGACCACCTCACGTATTCCTCATGTCCGATACACCTCACTCCGTCTGCATTTGTCAAATGCACGAAAACAAAAGCATGCAGACAACTGAAGAAGCAACTGATCGGGCCAGCTCTGAAATGCCTGATACAAGCCCTGACGTCCAATGTGTCGCATGTGAGGACTACTGGAGTAACTCTCTACCAGCAGAGAAATGGATTCACTGTCTGCGCTGTAAGGAGTGGGCTCCTCAATCTTGCATTGATAGCGAAGAAGACTGGGAAAGCTACACGTGTGACTTGTGTAACATTATCAAAACTTTGTGATCTTCGGGTGCATGTAGGCCTACAACACTAGATTTACAGTACAACGTGTGCTGAGCTTCCTAAATACACATAGATTCAAATGGAATTTGAAGATTTTGACTGAGTCGAATATAAAATAGATATTTAGAAATCACACGTAAACACCAAAAAGTCGAGCGTCCGTAACGTCAACTTGCAAAAATCTATTAAAAAATCATCAATGCTGTGTAGCACAATGCTATCATAAAGTTTTGTCGAGAAAAAGTTGGTTAAAAGCATAATTATCTACAAAATTAGGAACTTGGACAAAACGAGCGTCCGTTACGGGAGCGTCCATAACGTTGAATTCAGGTCTGTAAAATCAAGCCATCTTTGTTTATCATCTAATAAAAAGCATATTCTTGAAGTTTATTGTTTCTAGTTTCAGAAAATTGCAATTTATTTGGATTTATTAATGTCAATTCGTAGAGTTTTTCAATTTAAAATTAAAAAGTCAAATCGCGTTTTTCTCCGCGAGCGTCCGTTACGGCTACATTTTGGGGTGTAGAATTCGCTGCAGTACGAATTTCGATTTGAGTTTTTGGTGGTATATAGAGATTGGTGGGACGCATTTATATCCGCAAAATAAGCGCGCTGTAATGTTTTTAAAAGCGTTCACAGCTTCTAAAAGTTTCCGAGCGAGCGTCCGTTACTAAATGAAATTGCCCGTAAGGATGTGAGACGTAGAAAGGGTCTTACATGTACCTGCTGCCACACTACTGCAGTCTGTTCTTGCATGGAATGTTCTTTTGTGCTATCGACAATAAATGACTTCACTATCTAAAACCCGTAAGTTTGATAAAAAACAAAACTGAGGAGACTCACTGGGCTTCCTTCATAAAGCAGGGGATCCAGTAGACGCTTGAGATCACAAATTCATAGTTTTAGGAGACTTCGGTTGTGAGCTCATAGACATACACAATTTTTTTTATCAAAAGGCAAGAATATTCCAATGGCCGAGAAACGCACGCTAAGAATTTGCAGTTGCTATGACCACCAGAAAATCGATTTCTCAGAATTTCCGAGCAAAGGTCTGATTACCGAAGACTGAATAATAGCTGATTTATACGACTGACAGTTCCAGACGACCCAACACACTGAACAACAAGGCGAGATAACGCAGGGTGAGATATCTATGCACGATCTCCGATGCCACAGATTAAAGCACAGACGTGACTCCAATGCAATGCAGAATGGCAACAGACAATACCAGGTGATGAGCTTTCACTCCAAATCGAGGACGGACAAAAACCGCAAAAAATCCAAATACCAAACGAGCTGGCAAACACCGCCAACGGCAATTATGGGGAGATAGAGACGATCCGGTCAATCCAAAAATCAATGAGAGCGACCCACAACAGTCACAAAAGAATGGGAAAATCCACAAGACAACAAGAGCCGCGAAATCGCACAACGGTCCACATTAAGCTTAAAGAAGGGAAGCCAATCTGGTGCAGCGAACTAGAAGATACGGTGAATGTGGCGTCGATAGGGGCGTTGCAATCCTGTCTGCTGATTCCCCACGAAACGGTGTCGAGTGCGGAGCCAAACGATGCGTTCATTGGATCTGCGCTTGTATTTCATGATCACGGAAAGTGAGTGTCGGTGGTCGGAGAGTCGGTGGTTATCCCAAGGAGACTTGCCTGATCGGTGATCTGTCCAGCAAGATTGGGGAACTGTTTATTGCTGACTTACATTGTAAGGAATGCAGCTCAAATCTGCTCGTATTGAATGTGAAAAATTTAGCTTCAAAGATTTTCAATGTTTCTGTCAAGTGGCTTTATTCAGCTCCGAGAGGCTTCAAATATGAGTATAAAGAGGAAAGCCGAAGATTTCAAATGATTTGGAAATTGCACAAATACTTAAATGTGCTTAAAGTTTAAGCATGCACAAACTACTAAAAAATTAAGTAGTATCTACATAACATTTCTATTTCCAATGCTCTATTCGATGCTTGTCGGATTTGGTTATCATGATGTGATTCGCAGAGACTTCTACACTGTAAACTCTAGGGCACGAAATTTCGCTTGAATTAGACACGAGATTTAGGCATCAATTCTAACCAACACAAGGCCCGAGTAGGCACGAAGTACATAGTGCCGAGTTCGTGCCCATTGATTTTTCCTTTGATTTCATTGGATAAAAAGATATTTGGTTTGGTGCCTATTAGTGCCTAGTGGCGCCTACTGGTGCCTCGAGGCACTAGAAAGGCACTAACTAGGCGCTAAGTGGCACGAAATATTGGCTTCGTGCATAAATTAGTGTCCTACAGCTTACAGTGTTCATGAAATACTGCACTCATATTGAAAATCGAGGCGTTGAAAGTTGTCATGCAAAATCTTTGCTGAAAGTGATCATTTTCAGACCTTCGATAAAAGCACTTTTCAAAATGAGTCATTAATTTGATCATCCAGTGAGATAAATCCGACGATTTTTGGTGAACAGCTTTGAAAAACGCCAAAGCTTAAAGTCACAAAAGCGGCGGTTGGGCAGCTTGGTTTTAAAAGCTTTTTTTGGAGCAAAAAGGGACAAGGAGGGCGGACCGGCCCAGCGGTATGGATAGGACTGAAAACAAATCCATCATGATATCCGTGCGTATTTAGCTGCAAGTTGATAAAGTGAAGTTCTGACAAGTATAGGTACAGCATTTCTCCTCTGGAACCTTCCTTGAATGTTGTCGTGCACGTCCATCATATGATTTACATGTATATGCTCTCTGTACTGTGTGAATTGACGGTAAACATTTTGAATTTACCTCACATGTGCCTAACATTTCATTTATGATCTTACATGCAGAATATCATTCACATCCTTATTCAAAATTCCAGCACTTTGCTTTCATCATCATCTGGCTTCACGACTGTAGTTGTTTGCTGTGTGACAAGCTGTCTACATGTGAGTGACAATGTTTCCTTATGTTGTATGCACTGCTCATCATTTTCGAATCCTATGGAAAGGGCGACATTCAAAAGACATGTAGTCACTTATACATTCAATGTCGTCATGTCCTGTCTGTTGCTTGCTCTCTGTATCACAGGAATTTACTTCCTGTTCTTATCTTTTTAATACGGTATGATAGTGTTAGAGTTGTTTCAGGCTTATCTCTTTTGTGAATGAATTGCTTTAATCAAAATGATCGTGTGAAGTAAAGTGATTGTTGAGTCGCACTGGTTACACGAGAAAGTTGAAGATAAAAATGCAATTACTGTATAATGATTGGTCACGCAGAGAACTCGTGTGTACTTTCCAAAGTCAACCAAGTTCTTGTGTAAACTTCTAAGACGATTAATCAGCGTCTCAAACGTATTTTTTTGGTAGAAGAGTCAACAAATGCATAAGAATTGAACTCTAATAATCGCCTACAATTTCATTACTTTTTAAAATAAATTAAACATTTTTTGTTCACCTTGAAGATCAATGTCCCACCGAACAGGAAGAGCTAGGTCTGTAGGATTCCCCATCCAAAATGTCTCTAAAGTGGAATGGGAGATTTGACCGCAGAGAAACAGAGGTGCTATTTTGAAATTTGTGGATGACAACGAGAGATCTGAGGGATACTTGCGGACAAACACGGTAAAAAGTCAGTTATCTGCGGATCACCACAATACACATCCGCACTTTTGGACGATTTTCGACGGCTATTTACGAATGAGAGCAATCACTGCTGAGTACAGATAGCTATCCAGAACCAACAAAAGAGGATATTGGATAGTTATCAATAGATAATGAAGGTTCAAACGCATTTTCTATTGAATGCCCTACTGAATTATTGGTTGAGTGCAAGCGGACAAGCATTGACGGGCACTGTCCTTGCAGGTACACACTTAGCAAACCTGTACATGGCGAATAGACTTGCTATATTACAGACTGTCATGTCTACAGAATAAAAGTCCATTGTTATACGTCACAACGAAATAGGTAGGTTTTAAGCAGGACAGAAAATCGCATCATGCAGTTGTCGAAGTTAACGAACAGGTCGAAGAAATGTTTACTTTAAAAGAAAGACCTTCGACTCGAAGGGAAGAAAACTCACTAGCTTTAAATGACATTAATAACTCAATTATATAGATGAAAGCGCCTGTACTGATGCCATCCACGCGGCCGGTCACATCGATACATCGAAAAATTCGGGATGGTTAAATGGGAGTCATTTACATCGGGATTGGCACATGATTCAATTATTACATGAGGCTTCACATGGGAAACATAGGCAATAAGGAGCTGCATTTTGTTAACAATTGAGCGCGCATTCGTATACAATACTGAAATACTTGTGGTTGACAACGTTGAGTTATGTGATTTACTAGAGGCCAAGGATTTTGACAATTTTCAATACACTCGAAGTCCACGTGATTCTCATATTACAAACTTATGAAATAGGGCGGATAGCAAATCGACAGTGGAAGTTTAATTACAACAAGCATATCTATGATGTATACAATATTGCAGACGGAAGTTGTATCGCTTTGTACATCATCCACGGTGTGTTGGAAACATGATTTTATTTTTGGAGATGGATGCACCAGAGCTAATTTTAACATTTGATGATACTACATATTGTTGGAGTTCACTTGGTGCAATTTTTAAAAAAATCGGTCAGTGAAATTTCGAGAAATCTTTATTTTAAATTTCCATACTACTTTTACAAAAAATAAGTAGTAAGAATAGCAATTTTGCAAATCATGGTCTTTATTTGTTCCTATTTCAATGTTATTTGTCAGGCTTTTTAGTCTAAGTGTGTGTTATAATTTCTAAATGCGCCGTTACACTTTTTCTGCTTTACATAAAGGCTTAAATGGACATACTATATTCTGCAAGATGTCTTATCTATCGGTGCTTGACTACGATACGAGTACCTGCCATGCATAATTATATCATGGAAATAATTAACTGTTGTAATTAGACATTATAAATTAAAGCTAAAATAATATTGATAATAAAGCAATGTAAATTAACGCACCATAGAATCATCCACTGTCATAAAATTACCATTTCATCTACTTATATGAATTAGACTGACTAGATCGTAATGATAGACTGTAACAATTCAATTCACTATTTTAATCTACATGTAGAAAATTCATGAATATAAGTTTTAAGTCTATATGCGTATTTATAATATTTCCAACTTTGTATCAATGATAAAACAACTCTCGTACTCTTGCATGTAGCAATGTGCATTTAACACGGTGATAATAACAATATATGACAATTCCTAAAACAAACTAAATATGGCGGCTGTTATACACTCGCAACGTTCTCAGTAGATTTCGACCATGACGGAAGCTTGAAGTGTAGCCATCACACAGATGAAGTCATGATGAGCTGACTCCGATGTCTGTTCACTATATGGACCAAGACTACTGCCTCTTTTTTCACAAAATTCTATGATGTGGTGGAAAATCGCATGGATTTTAGGAGTTGCTGTAATGGATAAATCCATGTAGGCCTCTCGAAACGACTTCACATCCTCTTTATAGTTTGATTTGAGATCGTTGCCAAAACAAGAAGTAGCTACACTTTCAAAAGTACGAAAAGCACGTACATATTTCAACGCTACCATTGGGCACATTGACTGCAGCCTATCAACGTTCCTCAATAGAGTCATGGCGTTGTTACCTGTAAAGCTTTGACATCATTAACACTCATCTGTCAAAACAGGTGGTTTCCGATGCTATATTTATCGATCAACGTCGAGCTTTGAAACAATTGTCCCGACTTAATGTATATTTTGTCAGGATCCGAGGCTATTAAACGCAACTCGTTTAACTTTTCGCGCAGACGTTTATCTTCTTTATGTGCTAAAGGAGAACGGTCAGGCTTTTTATAAATGGCACCGAAAGATTTTTACGCCATCATTCTGCCTCAACCGTCTCTGCAATTTTAATAAATTATTTCCTGTTTGAACGCGATTAAGTTTGATCTTGACCAGACGACTTCGATTTCGGTTAAAATGTCCAAGACGAACACATTCAATCAAAGAAAGGTTGTCGTAGTCCGTACATACAGATCTTTCACGTTTTTACTGTCAGTAGATAGTGATTCATCATCCATCTTAATTTCATCTTCGGATATTGCAGTAATAATGAAGCTCAGTTCTCGCTTCTCTACTTCAAATTTTTCTATTTGCTTTTGCTATTGTACAATAATGTCTTTGATGTTTCCCATCTCTAAAGACACGCGAATTTGTTCTGATTGAACCTTCTCCACTGAGCCTCGATGAATGTTATTTTATTGGATATTTCATTAAAGCGCACCATTATTCGTTTGTCGAACTCTGCCATCAAGTCATGCAGATCAGCAAAGCCGCTGTCACACAGGAAAAGGAGTCTTCCGTCTTCCATGTCACTTGCCTCTTTGTACATTCTTCAAGGCGTCTTCCATAAGGCATGATGAGACGATTTTCATCTGCCATCTTCCACCTTCCATCGTTCATCTTCCATCATCCACCTACCGCAGTCACAGTAGAGAAATCCATTTCCGATACAGTCAGCGCTATTTTTCACTATTTACCGTTGCTGTGACTATCAGAGATGGAACCGGTTTACCGGTACCGGTACCGGTAAACTCTGCCAAGCGTTGCAATAAACATATGACGAGACAATGCAGGTGTTGTGGTGCACCTAACACGATTCCACAGCGATCTAAAAGCTTGCTTCACGCCAACGTCAACCATATCCAATGCCTGCCTTATGGGAAAGTACAGGAACACTTAGATCAAGTGTGATTGGCTACGAATAGCGATCAGACAACAACAGCGTAAAACAACTGATGTTTTGTGACTATTGTCTGCCTGTCTGAGTTTGTCTGTGACTACGCATTCATTACTTGCCTTTATTGTCGTCGTGTAACTCGAGTGTCGTGTCCTCGTGTGAGACTGAATTTCGTCACTTTCTTGATCAATTCGCACCGCAATGGAACTAACTGATGCTGATATTATTCGCTCAAAAGTTAAGTCTAGTGATTTTCTGAGAAAGCGCAAAGAATCGCCGTGTGATAATAATAATAATAGAATGCTTTATTTTCAATCAATACAACGAGCAGTATGACTCCTAGAAATAGATTGTTTATCTAAAGTTGACTAGAATAGAAATTGACTCAAGGTCGCGGCACATCCGAGGGAACTAAGTTGGGGCATGGATCACCAATGAAAAGCTTAGAATTGCACATGTGACTGATTCTAACCCAATGATACAGCCGTTGACAAGTGTATCTAAGTGAAAATGCGTGCGATTTATGTGCCACTATTGTGTATTGCATGAAGCTTAACCTCCGTTGTAGAGGTTTTATTGTTGTCGATTTCTATGGTATGACTGGTTACAGCAATTACATCATGTGAATCTCGAGTATTTCACGGAACTTCCATTGTAGAGTGAGGAGGATCGTCGTTGAGGTAGCAATTTCCAGGAGCGACGAACAACACGAGCAGGGTCTCTTACAGTAAAAAATTCGACAAGCGGATGAATATGGGGATTACCACTGATCTTTTTGATTAGTTTAGTACACATTTTGTGCAGAAAGTCACGCAGATGGGGTTTGCCTTGAACATTTGACCATCGAATTGCAAGGCGGTATAGACGGTCAAGTTTTTGAAAGTTCTTTACACTTACATCACAAATGATGGGCCAACAAAATGTTATATGACACAGCACAAGACTTACAAAAGCCTGCCAAACGACTTCACCACGGTTGTTATTATTACGTAAACGGCGTACAAATGACATGGAACGACAATATTTAGCATACAGTTTTGCGAATTGAACGTCCCAGCGAAGGTCTGAGGTAAAATACACTCCCAAAATTTTTATACAATCAATCTGTTCAATAGTGGAATTATTAACCCATTAATGCCCGAATTATTTTACATCACAGAAATCTAATATATTTTGTTTTACGCATCCTTAGGGGTTACTTTGCGCATTTATGATTGAAATTATGCCGGTGCTTCTTTAGTTTTACATCTGCAGCCTGTGACCACATGGTCACGCTAGGACTTACAGGGTACATGGTGTGACCATATGGTCACGCTAGGACTTACGAGGTACATATTGCTTTTGAATATGGCAAGTGATTAACAAAACTACATTTCTTGATACAATGAATACAATTTACTATTCATCACGAAACTGATGAAATTCGAACAATGGTGATTATCAATAATCAACAAAAGGAATAGCAAATATAATTTTCTTTGTTACACAAAATTATTATCAGATGTATTCATTATCAAAATGTCAGCTTATCAAAGATTCAACACAATTCTGAATGTCATGGTTTATGATAATTTTCGAAGCAGGAAATGCACAAACCAACGTTACATTTAGTACATTCGGATCTAATCACTGAGGAACAATTATCTCCTTGGCATCGTCGACGTTTTGAACCAGTGGGAACTCGCACATAGTGTCCTACATTATCAAAACGTACATCCGCGGATAATCCTCTTTCCCGAAGTGGTGGTCAACCACCACCTGATGGTTTAACACCATTTAGGTTTAAAATAGAAAGCGCAATTCTCCGGCGAAACTCTAAAAAGTGCGCAATTTCTGTGAATACCCCGATGAAGTAGCCATGCATTCTGAATGGCCACATCAATTAACCATGAAAAAATAGGGAAATACCACTTTTTTCCTTTGATATTTGTCCGATACATAGAGACGTTTTGATCCATTCGATCAGTTCCACCCATCCATTGGTTGTATGATTTGATTACGTTTGGACATGAAACTGATATTTTCTGACCCGATTGACGACAATATCTACGACATTCCCCTATAGGGTGTATTGAGTGACAATTAGAACCTACTGTAACAACCTTATTGTCCTTCCAATGTGCAATAACGATGTTTGTCTTACTATCTGAAGCAAAAGAAATTGTGCCTCTATCACACTTTGCCTCGTTTGGGCGAATTGGACATGATTTCGGAATTCTGTTTTCTCTCCAAGTACCTGTACCACCGTATCCTCGATTAGAGAACTCAACTAAGGTTTCAGACTAGTGAAAAGGTTATCAAAGTATATAAGATACGGTAACTTTTGAATACGTTCCAGTTCGTCTAAGAATGAAAATAAAGGTGCTGTTGCCTTTCCAAAAGATTTCTCATATTGTTCTCTATCAATTTTCATTGTTCTCCCCTGATACACCTCAAAAGACAGAAGATACCCACTACTAGAGTTGAGGGAACAACATTTATACCCAAACCGTATGGGTTTATTAGCGATAAACTGTTTGATTCCATGAGATCCGAAATATCTGATCATGGACTCATCATAGCTTAGATGCTGCTCGGGCACAAAATGTTCTCTAAATTTCCTGCTTAGATGTGTGATCAAAGGTCTCACTTTGAATAACTTATCATTCATATCTATAATGCTATTATCTGCGAAGTGAATTCGGGTCATCAAAGTTTCAAAACGATTTCGCCTCATACTTTGGTATACCATGGAGTTCCGGGTATCGTCCTGGTTCTCCCAAAACATCCTGCGATTTGGATAGGAGACGTAACCTGAGAGAATCATTATTCCAATAAAAGTCTCAACTTCCGATTTCGAAAAATGTAGATGAGGCTCATTTTTCTGCATAATATACCTTTGTGTTTCAACACATATGTGATCAATGATCTCATCACCAAAAAAGAGTTCGAATAGCTCGATCGGAGAAAAATCTCTGTATCGATCATAACTGGGTTCTGGAAATAGGGGGATATTATTTTTATTGTCCTTTCTACACCACTTCAAAGACTTTTCTATGTTGGAAAGTAGCTCGAAGTCGAATTCATATTTGTAGGCCTACCCTGCGTCCTCGTCTTCAAGGCATGCTACATGCGCTTGTGCACGTAACTGGTTTCCCGACAGATGATCCGCTTCATCACCCGAATCTTAGTCTGTTAAAACAGCTGCGTCAGGCGGCTCTATGAAAATGTCATTCTCGTCGATTTCATCTTGCTCCACAACGACAACGTCATCATCAGTGTACCTGCAAATTAATATGTCAGTCTAAGTAGATGACAGCAAGCAGATGCGCGAGTGGCGCAGTGGTATCGTTGTTTGATACACTATCCGTAAGGACACAGGTTCGATTCCCCAGCCAAACTTTTTTTAACGAGAAAATATTGCCGGGTTGTAATTTTCAAACACGTCATTTATGCATATTCAATGCAAATTCTTAGCTTTGCCTCTTTATTTTTAAAAACCAAGAGAAGTTTGGTATTCTAAACATGTTAAAATTCAACTTTGTACAGAGATGTATGTATCTCGTAAGTCCTAGCGTGACCATATGGTCACATCATGATTACATAACTGGTTCTTAGGTAGATCATCCATCAAACGAAATTTCCTATATCCAATAACACCTTATAGGTCGTGATAGTAACATACACTGGGACTGTTGCTTCACTGATTAGTTTTTCAGGTGTTCAGAATGCAATGAAAAAGCGTTACTTACGTTTTTCTCCTCTTGGACGATGTAGCCATGATATTTCACTTAGCGCCACCGAAACAAGAGATGACAGCCAATCGAAAATACTGTGAACTAAAACAACTGGGTATTCTGCTATATTATTAAAGCGAAAACAAGATAATTGTTCAAACATATAAAAAAATTGGATCAACTTTAATATAATAGTGTGGTTGTGACCATATGGTCACGCTAGGACTTAATGGGTTAATTACAATATCCATGGTCTTACAATTAGAAATATTCCTGGAAAGGGTCATACATACATTTAGATTTTTCAACATTTACAATCAGTTTCTTCTTTTTTGTCCATGTTCAGAGTAGAAGTCAGAATTAATACTAGGACAATCAAAATGTAACAAGGTAATGTCATCGGCATAAACAATAGGTTTTGTTTGAATTCTTTTCTCCATGAATTCCATGAATCTGATCCCGCCAGGATGCATAATCCCAAGACTATATGGAATGGCCAAGGTAGACAAAGCTGATATGCCCTGCCGTCCAGTGTTGTCAATGGTCGGATCAGCTTACCACAAATTATCCAAGTACGTTGATGAGCAGCTGCTGAAGCCTCTGTTGTGTAACTTCAATAAGTACACCATCAAGGACTCATTCAATTTCCGAAGAGATGTCGTGAATCTGCAACTAGAAAATCAAGAACGAATGGTTTCATTCGATGTCAGAATCCTCTTCACAAGTATCCCTGTTGCTGAGACAATTGATGTGATGTGTAAAGAGTTGTACAATTCCGACCGTTCCCCTCCCAAGCTGCATGATTGTGTGCTCAGTGAGTCCAACTGTCGTATGCTATTATCAACTTTGGTGTCCAACGTCAAGTTCTCATTCAATAACGATTGCTACTCGCAAATCGATGGACTCGCCATGGGCTCGCCACTTAGTGGATCGTTCAGCGAGCTCTTCATGGGGAGATTGGAGAGGAACTTGTCATCTACATTGGATAGTATGAAGTACTACGGCCGCTACGTAGACGACACTTTCCTGATAGTTCAAGACGATGAAGAAATGAGGGACGTGTTCCAGAAGCTCAACAGTCAGCATCCAGCGATCGTGTTCACAAAGGAGGAAGACGCCGACCACTTCTTAGATGTGAAGCTGCACGTGAACCCTAATGGATCCATCACAACTTCTGTGTACCGCAAGGATACATACGTACACAGGCCTTTACAAGAACTATCGTTCCTTTTGCCCAAAGAAATATAAAGCTAACTTGGTCAGGACGCTATTTCACCGAGCTAGACAACTATGCTCCCCCTGCCATCTTGCGCAAGAGCTCCTCTTCCTACAGCGCACTTTGGAGAACAACGGGTTTCCACACTGGTTTCTGAAGAAACACTCCCAGCCATTTCCTGAGAAGGTCCCTGCGGTCCAGAAGAAGCCCTTCTATTTCGAAATTCAATACTATGGACCTGAAAGCGAATCTATAGCAGGGAAGATCCGCCGTATCATTGAAGATAGTTTCTATCAATTACGTGTCATCCCCGTCTATAGAATTCGAACGCTCACACGGAATATAATCAAGGACATCGTTCCACTCAACCAGAAGCCCCTGGTAACTTACTTATTCACTTGTCCTTGCGGAGCAAGGTATGCTGGCAAGAGTGAACGGTGCCTCAGAGTGCGGAAGAGAGAACACATACCCGTTTGGTTGACTGCTTCCAACACAAGACCGAAGTCCAAGAACCCGCCTCAGTCAGCAGTATCCCGCCACCTCATGACGTGCGATCAGAAAGCGAATCTTCTGCTCACGGAAGATATGGGATTCCGTGTCCACAAGCAAGCTAGAGACCGCCTTCACTTGTTAATTATGGAGAGTGTGACTATTCGACAGCTCAAGCCGGATTTATGTGCCCAGAAGGAACGCCTGTTCCTTCTCCGGTTGTGCTAACCTCTTTTTACATGCATTCTTTCTCCCCTTTTACTTCACACCTTCGCACTATTTTACAGTATTGGACATTCTAGTTTCGTATTTTATTCAGTAAAAATTTATGATAACTTTATTCGTAAACAGACCCGATATGACGTGTCTTCTATAATTTCTGATGCATGTGATTTTGAACTGTATTTACCAGTACATTTGCGTCCCCCGCATGTTCTGTCTGTCATTCTTGATGTGTACCACAATAGAGAGCAAGCGTGGCCATGGAAAAAGTCGCAGTTCTTACTACTCAATGTTGTTTATTTATAAAATCGCACCAACCAAAGGTTTATTTAGCTATAAATTTAAATATTCTACAAGAATAAGTTTATCATAGCAGTGCATTGCATCAAACATGAACTGTACAGAAAAAAATTGACGATTGGTCACTTCAACAGCAGCAGTCAACATTATGAGCACAAGCGCCTGAAAATGTCCTACATTGTTGTCCGAAAAAATCTTACCACATGCCTTGCAGTGCATTCAACGTAATTGAACGAACTGTCTGTGTATATTGCTTGAAACACGAGACCCGAATCGTCGACGGCTTTAAGTAACCTAGACAGTGAGTTCAAATGTAGGCGGAAGCACAATAAGCAATGTGCTATTATACTGTGCATCCTGCATGTTATTGCAGTTCTTTGCATTTATATCAGTGCATTTAAACAGTGGTTCTTGCACGGACAATCTATGCATCGAATTTAATGAGATATCACTGCAGTTTCTTCAACTAGCGCAAGAACACAATATCATGCAGGAAATACGGCAGAATACCGCATAGCTGATCGTCCTTTAAGGTGGAATTGAGATCCTGAGTCTCGTGTTTCAAGCATCGCAGACAGTTTGTTCAATTGTGGTGCATGCACTGCAAGCTATGCGATGATATACATTTCTTGCACTAGTGCGAGGAACTGCAATGATGTCTCAATACATTCAATTCATAGACTCATAGATTGTTCTTGCAAGAACCACTTTTTAAATGTACTGATAAAAATGTGAAGAGCTGCAGTATTATTCTGGAAATGAGATTGTATGTAATGTTATGGTGCCTTCTATGATTCATTCATGCTGCCAGAAGTTTATGTCTTTGTCATACTTTTACAAACATTATCCGTAACTTTTTTATTTCGCGAAAAAATCGTCTTGAGAAAGGATGATAAAAAGTTCGTAAAATGTCATATTTCCCTGCTCCTAGCAAACAGGCCGTATTCCCTCGCTGGATGCTTGAATGAATTCTAGTTTTTCACATTGTAGCCGATAATGAAAATATTGAAGCTTAACCTTCTCACATTGTGGCAAACATGCCTTTTGCAAAAGTACTGCAACTGGCAAACAATGATGATTTGATGCCTTCAATCGAGGTGAGGACTACGTAGAACTTGCTCGACAATTGGGCATAAAGCGGTCATCCGCATGGGCAATAGTCAGTAGAGCTCTCAACAGAAACGGTGAGGTAACAGCTCTGAGAGGAAGTATGAGAGCGAACAGAAGAAAGGTGAACCAAATCCTTACCGAGACAGCGGTGAACATCGTGAACAATCACCCAGAGTTTGCACTTGATCATCTATGAGATGCATGCTTGTTTACCTGATCAACCTAGTTTGTCACGAACAACACTGCCAAGAACTTTAATTTAACAGTTGATCTCAATCACAAAGTTGAAGACTCTCCAGTAGAGAGAAATTCTCAAACAACGAAAGAGAGAAGCATAGCATTTGCTCGTTGGATGATGGAAGAAGGTGTCAACAAAGAGCTCAATCATATTCATCGACGAGGCAGGTATAAACCTTTGGTCAAGGCGTACTCGAGGTCGTTCGCGGGT
>CAJQUW010006993.1:0-11445 GCA_907163375.1 Prostheceraeus crozeri | reverse complement strand
GACTGTATCAGGTCCATTATGCAGATAAAACTGTTTTCACGCTGAATTTATTGGATATTAAAGAATGGGAGTTGTTTAAGGAACCTATCAATCGAGTGATATGGTGTTTATGGTTTATTTATCAACCGTCGCTGTTTCAGGAATTGCAAAAGTCGAAACTGTATTCGACATGAAGGAAATTATTGCAGTGATAAACTTAGTTAATGATGTTGTGTATTGGATGATTTATTTAAAAGAAAGTAAGAATTCATAAAAGATGTTAAGATATGTTCACTCGCGCAGCACATCATTAAAGGTGCTTTAGCATCTTATTACACAAAATTTGTTTCCTGATGGAAAAGAAGCTCGTACACGAAACCTGAATACACACTATTATGCTATTTTCAAGAATCCGCGAGATAAAAGTCAATTTGAAATTTTAGCGCGACAAGTTGCACCCAGAGGATCAAAAGCCTTAACTCTTTAAACTACTGAGGAAAATAGTTAGCGTTACTTACGGTGGGTCGCTGGGCCGACCCCAATCACTTAATTCCAGATTTTAGCTGATTGATTTGCTGTAATGACCTGAATTGCTTTTTACATTATCATAACAATTGAAATTAGTCATAGGGGAATATTTAGTTTCATTCAGTATTTGGGTCAACTAATTGGATAAACCTTCAGGAATTTAGGGCTTTACCTTACATGTATGCTGCCTGCTATTGGCCTTCTCTTCGTCGATACAGTGCTAGGCAATTGAAAGACTAGCTATTACACCGTAGTGACAAAAGACTTTGCAGTACCGAGTTCAGTGAAGTAACGATCTTGTTCATTCTGCATGTGTGTTCTTCTATACAAAGCTCTATTCTGAAGGGGGAGTGAGCGCTTTGTTTAACGGGGACGCTTTTATCAATAATTATCTCACTGTGGATGACACTGAATGCACGACGATAATTCTGTATACTATTGCTTTCCAGCGATGGTGAGCTTGATTGTCATTGGTTGATACTTGAAGCAATCACGTACTTGCAATAAATTGGTTCGTCTCATGTCTTCTGTGTCATCTTCAGTATGGTAACCTATGTAATGGCACTGCAGGGGAACGTGACAGGCTGCGATTTGTGCGGACAATATACTATTTGGAGAACTTCATGATGAAGTGGATATTATCAGCGATGACACCTCTGTTTGAAGAAATTGACAATGTTGTATCTAATGCCGAATTGTAATGACTCTTCACACAGGAGTAGCGACGACGAAGACCAAAAACAAAGCCACTCCGCGACAGCGAATAGGGCATACGCAAAGTGGGAATTATGATTCAGCTCCTGTCGTGATTCTAGCTTCTCGTCTTGAAAGGTTCAAGGCACCGGTTGGGGACAGTAAGGTCCTCCCATTTCCGATCACGGACAATCGCGGCCGTCGTCCACTATCGAACATCGTAAGAGACGTAGCGGACCCTCTCTGTCAGGTTAGGGAGGCCCGCCGCCCAGGCTCCTCTCCAAGTGCTCCATTCATGAGCTTCGTTACACCCTGAGATAATTGACATTGTCGAAAAATTCTACAATACTGAAGGGACACCGTGTATTTGATGACGGATTGATACCCACCGCATGGCGGAAAATAAGGGACTTATCTCGGGACTGATATTATCGCTGAGGGTCCTATCGAGGACGACATCCGAACCCATCGCTCATCTGCGGAATCTGGAAGACGGCCGTTCGATATTCGACAGCTATGGCGCGTGACCGTCTTTCCAAAATTTGACGGCGTGTGCTGCGCTTTGTGACAAAGAAAACCATGACTGGAGCGAAGCGTCGGCGAGATAAGATGGCTCCAATTCGCGACTGGTGACTGAAATAATTGCAAGCAGATGTCGCAACAATTTCATAACCTGGATTGCAGTGTTTGTGTAGACGAAAACTGTTGTTGTATCGTGGACGATGTCCTTTCCGTGGTCTACATTCCTAGTAAGCAGGTAAATATGGCTTGAAAGTTTGGGCCCATGCTGCGATGTGGAGGATACGTCTTATGTTTGTAATTTTGAACTCTATACTGGGAGATGCCCGAAATCCGGAAGTTGGACAAGCTTCTCGCGTAGTCTGTGGATATGACATCGTCATTACAAGGGTTCGGGGAAGTGGGTGCACAGCGGACAATTTTTTCTCTTCGAAGAGCCTTTGGCGGAATCCTTACAAGCGCGAATATGACTTTTATTGTGGCACAGTGAGAAAGAACAGGAGTTTCTCCTCCGTTATCTCTGACGTGCAGGGAGAGAAATCAATTCTTCTGTTTTCGCGTAACCAAAGACTTGACTCTTGTTTCTTATGTTCCTAAGATGCAGTAGAATGTGATTTTGTGTCATCACAGCATCATGATGGTCGGAATCATGTGAAAGAAGAGACAAGAGCCGGAGATCATTTTCCCATATAATGAGAACAAAAAGAAGAGGCCGTGGACACGGCCGTTCAAATCTCTGAGAACATACTTATTGTCAGCGCATATTCGCCGTTGCCGTGATATTTGTCCCACAATCTAATCGACATCGCGCATTGAAAGCGTATATCATCTTCTTCATGGTCAATCCTGATCTGCCTTCCGGCAACATGTCTCAAAAGCGACGCCTTTTCCTGGGAAGCAGTTAGGAAAGATCATTTCAGACGCTTTGTGAATGCCTAAATCACTGAGCGGCCATTGCTGATTCGTGCGCGAGAGAGATTCCGCGAGGATGTTATACGACAGACAAACATGAATGGAAAAGAGTCGCTGTCATTATGTCCACCGAGCAGCAGTGACGAAAACAAGTGAAAGATGTAGTAACTTGCAACACTCAATTTGCAAACGTTCGATAAACACCTAAAGATTGTATGTACATCTTGTACATGATCTGTCAGTATGTTGTCTCATTTTTACCATGTCTGCCATCGTAACGCGCCGTATTGTTTTATGAATTATTGAAACTTCTTTGTTTTTTCTTATCGCTATGACAGGAGAAAACACGTATATTCTGCTTATCCATTTCATTATGTCGATTTATGGTTCTAAATTGTTATTAGATTGTGTCCTATGCAATTCTCATTTACAAGATACATGTGTATTCCTGGATGAGCCATTTACCTATGTGCAGATGATATTAAGTAGGCCTTTAATACTTCACAGTAACAGTGTTCAGCAATTGTGTACCTTTGATAATAAAACATAATTAACAGCTAGATATGTTTGTTGTGTCATTTTTCTATACAGCCATGTATTTACGAAAGGACTTCATTTTCATAATATATGCAACAACATTAAAATATCAGTGGCGGTCGCAGCGGACCCAGCCGGTTAATAAAAGTTTGAATATTTTTAAATCCATTGCTACTTTTTGTGAATGGGGGGTATAAGTAATCGGTATCTCCAGGGCGACACAGTTCATATGCAAACTTAAAAAGACATGGTTGAAATATCAGCAAAAAATAATTTTTGGACTTGATAAATGCCGATGCAAGGAAGCTTTGGGGTCGCTTGCGACCCCACCGTTTGTTACAGGGTTAATTGAAATTTTTCTAGCAGCTACTGAAAACACCATACGGTTACTTATTCTGGACTTTTACGCAAGGTGTCCGGAAGAAGAATTTTTAGATTTCGAAGTGATATTTTGAAAACTCCCATGATTATCTACAAACTATGAGGTCTTATTTTTTTTCTCGAATGAAATTGTTATTCCTCAGTGAATATGTTACAATTGACTGCATGGCAGCAAGTTAAAGCAAAATCTGGCAAATCCAATTTATAGGATAGAAATAGATTATCAGCAAAATGTTCACATCAAAGATACATCGTTCTATCATTATTACAATCCGTGAAACTGTTGTGCATTGAATTAACTTGAAGATAAGATGCGGGACTCTGTTCGATGCTTACACCTTTAGCTTCTCGCGCAAATGCCATATCTCTTTTCAACAGTATTGAACCCCTTCTCAATGTAATTGATAGAGGTGATATTCATTTACAGATGAAAAATAAAGTGATTGACGCTTCACGTTTTGAAGACTTGATTCAGTATGCTCAACCACGTAGATGAGCCGTCAGGCTATGTGTACACCTGGTTGGTTAACTATTCTTAAACTATTGAAAAAGCATAATTGTGCCCAAAAATTTGCTGTTGGAATAATGAGACATTTGTAAGAACGTGATCACCAGTGGCTTCTGCCCATGTTCAGGACGATGAAAATGCCAACAATATTGTTTTAGGACGTTCACCTGCTACATCCCCTCCCACACTCACTAAGCAAAAAGAGGAAGAAGTCGAGTATATCCTTACTTCACCACTTAAACTAGTAAAAGAAAAACGTTAAAAACGTCCTCCCAGGAAATACATGTTCCTCAAGACTAATTATATGAAGCAGATGTTGTTGCTTGCCACTGTAAGGAGCCGCCAGAGGCTGAATGTCGTTGCTCCACTTGCACTTGCTGCGACCAGCTCTCACAATGAAAACCCTAAGCAATGTGAACTCGAACGCAAAATCCGCTAAAGCTAAATGCTGTAGTTGTTGTAAAGTAGGATGAGGCATGAAAAACCATAAGATTGTGAAGGAGGAATAATGGTCAGTCGGCCTCATCGACTGAAACGTTAGTAGTCAATCTATGGATGATGTTAAAACATCCGCAGGATTTTGCATTCCTATCAAGAAATTATCAAATGTGCGAGTGTGGTTCTTCCACAATCACAAGTGAAACGATGGTTAAAGGGTCAGGCTACCTATACACTCCACAAACAAGCGAAAAAGAAGTACCGCACCCGCCATTATATTGTTCATGACATCGATGAACAGTGGCACGCAGATATGTGTGATGTTCTGCCTCCATTTCAAGACTATAACTCGGGCATAATAATTTATTTTAAACCGTCATTGATATTTTCTCGCGTTATGCGTTTGGGCTCAACCTTTAAAAACTAAAGAAGGGAGAAAGGAGTAGCAAAAGCCATTCCATCCAATTTTCGAGAAGGTCGGATTCCAAAAATAATTCAGAGTGATCAGAAAAGAGTTTGAAATCAGAGCCAGCGATGAGAAGATTATTGAGATGCATGAAATTTGTTGTTTAGTGTAAAGAGGTGTTTATAAAGCTGCACTCGTTGAACGTTTTATCGACATTTAAAAAAATCGCTTGTAGCGACCCATTTTACTGCCATACTGACACAAAATTGGACAAAGGTTCTACAAGATACACTCCATGCCTACAATCACTCTATCCATCGTTCTATTGGACTCAGACCAGTAGATGTAAATGCTGACAATGTAGATAAAGTGCGCGAATCATTTCAACGTAATCGCACTCATGTGAAAAGTGATGTGAAAATTGGCGATAAAGTTCGTATCTCAAAAGTGAAAAGTGTTTTTGCTAAAAGGGTACCTGCGAATTGGACAGAGGATGGTATTTACAGTTTCAAGGATATTAATCAAAATAGTCTCTCCGACCACCTACAAGTTGAAAGATTTACGATAATGAAGAAATTGGGGGTAGCTTTTACGCGATGAGTTTGGGTAGTCACTGAAAGTGATACATATTTGGTAGAGAAAAATCATTCGATGATAAAAAAAACGGCAAGGGTGAAGAATGGTTGTCTTGTTAAATGGACTGGTTATCTTCAGTATGAACTCTTGGATGAGTCGTGCCGTCATATCTTCATCTAAGTGTTCTGACAGTGATTTCATGCAAAGTTGTAACTTACTATGTTTTTAGGGTGTGAGCTTTGAATCCAACTGCCTCATTTTTTATTCACGACCCGCCTATGTAAGTGGTGGAGGACAAATTTACATCGGCGCTCGCGGCAACGTGGAGGGTAGATACTTGGTGCAATGAAATTGGGTGTTAGCACCTCTCATAGCCATGCGGTAGATTTTAAAAACGAAATGTTTTAAGTAATGCCGTTGGCTTTGCTGTGATGTTGCTAGTGATCTTTCCAGAAGGTTAGAAAGTTTTAAGAGCAGTTTGTTTGATCGTGGAAGGAACGCGGTTTTAAAAACATTGAAGCAGACTTTGCTGGTGTTACTCAAGAAAAGAAATCACCTATATGCTCTTTTGAGCATTCCCGCCCAAACTCTTGGAATTTTTGATCTCAGGAACATTGCGTCGCTTGTTTCATCAATCAGAAAATACCCCATATCAATTTGCCTTATCGACCTATGTTTAAATACTTCTTCCTGTTTCGTATATCCATTCATGACAAGTTGGACCGCTCTCATTTGATGTAGCTGATGTTGGTGGCTGTCTTCTTATCAATTATGACTTTTCAAAGGCTTTTGACGAGCATTAGTTATTCTTTTCTGATTTCAAAATTTTTCATTTTTCAAATTTTCTCTTAAAATTTTATTACAAATACACAAAATTATATTTTTTAATATTTTATTAATCAAATTACCTTAAAAATTAATTTCACCCAATTACAAAATTATAGAGTCAAAAAGTCCCTTTGACTCTTTCTTAAAATTTACGACCCTTAATTAACATAAATTCCAAATTTATAATCAACTATAAACAAAAAGCCCAAACCAACAACCCCACCCATCAAAACTCCCAACAAAATATCATCTATCCAACCCAACCCCTTAAAAACAAAACTAACCAACCCCCAAACAACCCCCAACGCCGACACAAAACCAACACCCCCCAAAACACAACCAAACCCAAAACAAAGACCAACCCACCCACACAACCCACCCACCGCAACCCCCACCCACACCAACCACACACACACCCCCACACACCCCCACCACAACCCCCAAACCAAAAACACCACCACCCCCCCAAACAAACTACACAACCCACCAAACCCAACAACAAACACCAACACACAACACAACACAAAACCCACTCCACCAACAACACACCACACACAACCAACCCCACCCCACCAACCACCACACAACCCCAACCACCACACCACCACACAAAAACAAAACCCACAACAACCCCACAAAACACAAACCCAAACCCAAAACACCACACAAAACACAAACCACCCACAACCACACCCCCACCACACCCAACACATCAACCCAACAACACAACACCCACCACAACAACCACAAACCACAAAACCCAAAAACAAACAACCACAACAACACCACCCATGTGTAAAACCACCCACAACACCATCCAACCCAACACCACCAACACCAACACCACACACAACAACCCCAAACCCAACAAAACCACAACAACACCAACACACAACCACCACAACCCAACAAACACCCACCAACACACAAAACACCACAACACAAAACAACACAAACAACCCAACCCACCAATCCAACAACCACCCCAACAAAACACAAACCACAACTCACCAAACCCACCCACCACCAACACCCACAACAACAAAACAAATCACCAAAACACAACAACCCACCCCAACACCAAACCAAACCATCAAATCACAAAAAAACCACACCCACACCACAACACCAAACAAGCAACACAAAAACACCAACAACACACAAAACCCCAACACACATCAACCAACACACCAAACCCAACAAAACCAAAACAAACAAACACAACACCACCAAACCACCAACAAACACACCACCCAAACCAACCACAACAACACAAACCACCAACACACACCCACAAAACCAAAACAAACAACACCAAACCCAACAGAACCCCCCACCACCCAAAAACAAAACAAACACAAAACCACCCAAAAAACACAACACACCCAACACAAACCAACACACCCAAACCAAAACACCACCACAAACCACCAAACAACACCACCCACCCCCACAACCAACACACCACAACAAACCACCCACACAAACACAAAACACACCACACACAACAACCACACCACAAACCACCAACAAAACCCAACACCCAACAAAACCACCAAAAACCCACAACCCCACCCAAACCCAAACCAAAAACCAAAAAACCACCACCCCACAACCCAAAACACCCCACAAAACACCCACACCCAACACAAACACAACACCCACAACCCACCAACAACCACAACCAACACCAACAAACAACCACCCACAAAAACAAACACCAAACACAACTCCCAAACCACCCCACCACAAACCCAAACCAAACACCACACAACCCACCAAACAACACCAACCCAAAACCAACACCACAAAACCACAACCACCCACCACCACACCAACCCCAAACCCAACACCCCAAACAAACCAAACACACCCACAACCACCACAAACACAACCACAACCACCACCACAACCCACAATTACAACACCCACACCAAACACATCCAACCCCACAACCAACAACACCAACAACACAAAAACACCAACACCCCCCCCAACCAACACAAAACCACCCAACATCAACCCACCAACCCCCACCCACACAACAACCAACAATCACACCCACCAAACCAAAACCCACAAACACCCACAACCCACCAACAACCAACACAACCAACACCAACCCAACACCCACCCAAACAAAACCACACCCACACCCACAAAACACACACCCCAAAAACACCAACACCACCCCAAACCAACACCCACAACAACCCACCACCAACCACCATCCCCACTCCAACACTACACAAAACCCAACACCAACAAACCACCCACACAAACAACAACAACCCACACCCAAAACCCCACAACCACACCACCAAACCAACACCCACCACCAACCACCACAACACCAACACACCCCACCCCCACAACACCCCCACCCACCACCACACCCCAACACCACAACCACACCAAACCCAACACCCAACACCAAAAACCCAACCCCCCAACAAAAACAACCAACACCCAAACACCACCCCACCAAACCACACCCCACAAACACAACACACCCACACCCAAAACACAAACACCACCAAAAACCCACACCACCACACAACACCACACCAAAAAACCAACCAACACCCCACCAAACCCAACAAACAAACAACCACAACACAACCCCAAACACCAAACAACCACAACCCCCCACCACACCCACACACCAAACAACCACCAACAACACCCCAACCACCACACAAACAACCCAAACACCAATACACAACCCATAAAAACCACAAAAAAACAACAAACCACACAACCCACAAACCACAATCAACCACCCAACAACCAAACCCCACACCAAAAACAAACCACCCCCACACAACCAACCACCCAACCCACCAACCCACAAACACCACCACAACACAACCAACCAACCCCAACCACAACCAACAAACAACCACCACACAACAACCACACAAAACCACACACAAACCACACCAACCACCAACCAAAAAACCCCCACACCCCACCCCAACCAAAAACCAAAACAACAACCCCACCCACACAACCACCACAACCACCCACAAACCTATCACCCAACACAAACCAAACCACACCAAAACACACACCACAACCCCAAAACACCCAACAACACCCCCCCCAACCAACCACACCAAACACAACAACAAACACAACTCACACCCACCCACAACCACCACACAACCCACAACCAACCTACACACAAACACCCACAAACACAACACACCCACACTCCCACCCATAACACCACACACCAAACCCAAGGCAAAAACAAAAACTAACCAAACAACCCCAATACACACACACACCCAAAAACACAAAACCACCAAAAGTCCCCAACCCACCCACAAAACCCCACCCCCCACCAAACAACCACTAAAAGCCACAAGTCAAACAAAACCCAACCCAAAAAAAAACACCACACACCACCACAACACGCACAAAAAAACGCCCCACCAAATACAACCAACAAACACCAACCATAGAACACAAAAACAAACAACCCAACCCCCAACAACAACAACCCCACCACTCAACCCACAAACACCCAATCCAACCAAACCCCCCAACCCAAACCAATCCAAACACACCCCAAACCAAAGTCACGTACCTAATGAACTTTGCTTCTCTTATTGGTTTACCCCAGACCCAACGCATGACATACCAAACTAAACCGAACCCTACAGATCAGACAGGCCAAAGATCTTGTATTAAGCCCAGAGCGGAAAAAACCAACCACACCACAGACAAAAAAACCCTCCAATCACAATATTCGCAACATGACGGAACACCAACGACACGAACAACAAATTAAAAATAGCTCCAGCAAAACTGACCCGATAATGGAAGCATAGTACTCAGAAATCCTTGTTCAGTTGATGTGTTCGTATCTGAAGGATCGATTCCAGTACGTGAAGGTTCTAGACTCTTTTAGCTCAATGCTTCCCAGAAAAAGTGGATCTCCTCAAGGTTCCCTCTTAGGGCCTTTTTTTGTTCGTGTTGTACTGTTGTGACATTTATCCTAAACATAAAAAGACATTTTTGTGCATGTATGCAGACGACATTTGCGAACTGTGTCCAATTTTTAGCAACGATGTGGCGGAATCTGTGGCAGTCATTGTAGAGGAATTTTTCAACATTAAAAATTGGTCAGAAAATAATTCATTGAAACTCAACGCCTCAAAAACAAAAGCATTGTGTGTCTTTAAGAAAAATTTTGAAATCATGTTTCCCCTTCCGTTCAGCATCGTGAATGAATTCAGGTTTTTAGGTGTTGTGTGGGATTCCAATCTCAACTGGAGTGCTCATTTCAAGTTTCTGTTGCATTCTTGCTCTCGTAGACTGTATTTACTCAGAGTGCTGAGAGACATCTTCAGTCACGATGAGCTGTGGCTAATTTTTCACACCACTGTCGGCAGCATGCTTCAATATTGTACTACTTTATTCGGGATATTTTCAAGTGATGTGCAAAATGTGATTAGCTCATTGTTCAGACGTGCCAGAAAAATCATATGTTTCAAATTGTGTCCTTGTAAGAACAATATAAGTAACTTCCACTTAATGCGCCGCAATATGTTTCAGAAAATGTTTGAAAAGTGCCAAAATGAATGTCATCCTCTTTTTCCGATTGTTTCCCACCGAATGAATTGTCGCGTTTCTGTGCCTTTTTGCAAAACCAATCGCCGACAGAATTGTTTCACGGTTATGTCTACCCTAGTCTATAATGGTCTCACAGACTTGACGAAGAGGCCCAACATTTAACTTGTATTTACTTTGATTTCTGTATTTCTGATTTTCATTTGACAAAATAAACATATTCTATTCTATTCTATTCTATTCTAAACGAATGAATAAAGGAAGGAGGAAACATCGCGGAGCTGGTAAGGTGCGATCTTCAGTCAAAAGGCATTCACGCAAACGTCGCAGAGGCTCTAATCATTCATCAGGCGCTAAACGACGCTGCTATAACTTCTAATCATGGAGTGTAAAACTTCCGGTTTTTGTTTGTTCGATCAACAAGCCATACAGACAGATATTCTTAGTTCAAGTATTGTAGATTATCATCCTCGAACAGCTGAGAATGCTGGCCCCATTGAATTTGTTATTCCTGGTGGTAGTGATGACTACATAGATTTGAGTTATGCGATGGTTGATT
>CAJQUW010006992.1:0-104711 GCA_907163375.1 Prostheceraeus crozeri | reverse complement strand
TTGTTACATCGACTTGCTACACGCAGACATCATTGTTTTACTTAAAATCAACTTTCCCAATGACTTGAAACAGATTTAAGCACGTGAACTAGGAATTTGTAAAAGGGGTCCACTGGACACCCCCCCTCAGGTCTCAGAGGGTGCGAAAAAGCTCAGGTCTCTGAGGGCTAATGAGCAGTGATAACATTGACAATGATTGCAATAATGGCTTAAGTGACTAATAACGGTGACATAAACAGTGAGCAACGGTTCATTGCTGTAATCTGTAGAATTAGTGATAGCATTTTTTAAAAAGCACATTACGTATTTCATTCAGTGACATCAATTTAACTTTCATAATGTGAATCAGTTGCGTTTCGGTGCAGAAGTGAGAAACTGCTGATATCTATTATTCATTCAATCAATTATTCTTCGTATACTTCAGTGATTCTATTAACATTTGATTGATACGTCTACGATGTGTGAAATCTTCTGAGTAACTCAGAGTAACGTTCATTTGTTATTCTTTTTACTCAAGCACTCACTCGATCGATTCGGACACTGAAAGTGTGTGGAAACTTTTTGTTGTGTGTAATATTTGTTACTTAGGGTTTTTTGACGGCGGGTAGTGTCGCAACACTGCAGTCTCTGTGCTGTGATTATAGAGTAATGCTTTGTTTGTATTATTCAATAAATGAAAATTGTGATGATCTCTAATGTTTCGTATTCAATATTAATTTTAGGATTCCTTGACAACAAATGACGCTTTTACTTGTCGCACAAGAAATAAATTTAAGAATTATGTTGCTACGTCTTCACTGTGTCGGTACATGAAAAATCTATGTAAAACTTCTAACGTTTTACATTTTTACAGTTCTGAAAGTGACCAACTCCATCCAATTACGCAGTCGATCAAGTTGTAGAATATATCCACAAGAAAGAAAATCCAAAATATTATGCGTGTAGAACTCGATTTTTTGGGATAAGGCTATTGAAATCAAATATTTTTGGTCATCGGTGAAAATCCACAAGTACAAATTTTATGGGAAATCATAAAAGAAAAAATCACAAATCCCTAAATCCCAGTATTACCGATCAGATGAAACTGCTCCGATAGAGTTTTACAACAGAACTAATGATTGAGAACATAAACAATTCTAATGGTCTAATCGAATCTTACAGTTGCCTACTATTTCTGACTACGAATACAGTGTGCGTTAGATCTATGATGAGCAATTGGCTATCAATGATTACAGTGTTTAGAGTATTTGTCAAATAGATATTGCAAATTTTTTTAATGGGGGATTATCTTTGCGAGATGTGAAGCAAAAAGTAGAAGGATGCGCCTCTAATGCATATACAAGGGAATGAACCACTGAGCACTAGACCGTGATTATTTTACTTTCACACTTTGCTCTAACGCATTGCATCTAATAGGGCCTAGATAAGTGTCGAAAAAGTCATTAAGGGTGAATTTTCAAGAATAAGACGAGCAATTAGATTTTTTTCCTTGAAAAAAGTTTACAAAAACTCATTAGTTTATACATTGACAATACACTGTAGTTACGAATAATAGTATTGCATGTAATTAATTTTTTTATTCAAACTCCTGTACTTTACAAATTGCCGAGTTTTTATTCACTGACAAAATTTCAGTAACTAACTAAAACTTACTGAAATAAGCTTCACAAATGTATTTGGTTGGGGTTTATGTATAATTAATATCCAGATCACATCATAATTATGTTAATGTGATAATTACTTCTGTGCCAAAGTATGGCATGTTATGACAATCTGACTAAAGTAATCATGACGTAATGCTTGAAACTTGCAGAGTTTTGTTTTCGAAAATTATTTATGATTTACTGTTGATATTTAACAAAAACTAAAGTCATATTTTTGATCTTGCACTTCAATTAACTATTACCCATTGTAATTCACAAAAACAAAGATTATTCTTGAAAATCGCTATTGAAATTAATCATTGATGTCATTAATAAGTGTATCATGTCAAAGAAAGACCGGCAATTCTCAAAAAAAGGTGGTTTATTATGACCACACAAAGAAATCTATTGTTAAAATTAATCCCAGTCAGTTGCTAGGAAGTTTAAGGGATTTCAGCCGCTTTGGCCGCTTGGTACGGTTTTTTCAAGTTGGTAAAATTGTTTTGCGGCATCAGCCAGAATTTGAGTGTGTGCCTTTATAACGAGATCAGAGTTATCGTAACACTTTTGATTGTAAGGTTAACTCTCCGATCAGCAATTTCCGCATGTAGCCAGCAATGATTTATGTATCTTTGTATCTACTCATAGTATCTGATTTTTGGTCCCTGATTTAGTATTTAGACTGAATTAGTATTCGCGTATTAGAGAAATTATTTCAATCATATATGCATACAGTGCTTAATACAGACCTATCCCCATAACATTGACCGTTTCCGAAACGTTCCTTTAAGTCTCAAAACGTCTCGAAAGTTTTCAAGTGAAATTTATCGTGTTGTGGTTGGCAATCGATGCATCCCATAGATATCGAACAACACCTTAATGATTAATGTTCGATGTTATGAAGCCATCCGAATTAAGTATTTTACTATGACATAGAAGGTTTTGCAGAAATTGTTAGCTTTTTCAAAAATGCTTATTATGCTGATTAATGCTTATTATCCATATCGATCCATGTTGATACCAGAGTGCTGTAAATTATACCGTGAACAGTCAAGTTTTATTTCTTAATGAATGGAGTCCACTTATGACGTGGAAATCTTTTAAAGGTACTTGTGTTTTTCGCCAAAAATTGCATTTGCCTATAATGTAACGTTGGGAACGTTTAAATACGTTTTGAAGTGAAAGTTTCATCACGTATCACAAAAACGACTAATACAAACTACATTCAGGGAAATGACCAGATATTCTATAGAGACATTCTGGAGTGATTATCAAATACGTCAATTTTCACCTTGATTTGGTCGACTGAATAAGATTTCATTATCGTCGGACTGCTTTCCTTCGGCAAGCTCAAACTCAAAAGGTTGCGTTCTAAAACATAAGGGAAAGGTACGTGACGTTATCAAAGGTCACATTACGTCTCTCATTTCTAATAAATGGCCCATAATACTATCAGATTAAGAGGATTTTGTAAGTTGCAATTAATTTGGAGAAAAGAATATCATCTGTCTGTCATACATCTAAAAAAAATTGCAGTAGTACCTGGATTACCAGTACACATACATGTGCATTATATTTCTGTCTCAAACACTTCATTTTCTGATCATGTTGTATTGGCGAACGCACATGTATTTCTTCGTACCTCTCTTAAAGTATATATTGGTTCGCTTTGCTGGATACATTTATTGATAGATTTGATTAAATTGATTACTAAATTAGGCAATGTTTTAAAATTGCTATTATTAAGTTGCTATCGATATGTTAGGAGCTTTGGATATTTAATTAATCAACAGATAATGGCAACGAACGTAGTTAGTTCAGTGTAAACAATTTTGCAATAACCTAGACAGTATATCTACTCAAATGTATGCTCAATCTGCTACAAACTTATTGGTAGTCATTCTTAATAAAATTAACCTCCCTTGTCGAAAATAGTATATTGTCTAGTCACTAATTCACTAGGGCAGAATTGCACCGGCTGAACCGAAGGCAATCTATGACTCGCGGTAATTACACCGGCTGACCCAGTACGTTTGAACAAGACCATATTTTTGGTGAGTTCTTCGATGTTGTTGAGATGGATTTCTTCGAGGTTGCAAATGATACAGTCATTGGTCATCCTCGCCGTCCCGTCGTATTTTGCAAAGACTCAAAGAACTTTCTCGAGTATGTCATTTCCGCAAGAAATCTGAATAATGACGACGATTCAATCATCAAAATCTGTGTTGATGGAGGGCAGGGATTTGTAAAAATCATGTTGTCCATTGTCAGCGGCATCAAAGCCGAATCGGATAACCCGGCGTCCATTTATGGAGCTTGTTCCTCAACTAGCAGATTCAAATATTCTGGAGTAAAAAAGATTTTTTTGTTGGCTTGCATTCCCGATATACAGGAGAATTACAACAACATCAAACAATTATGGATACTGCTGAAGCTGGACGAATTGGAGCGAGATTTTTTCCTTGTAAGTGACATGAAACTCAGCAATATTATGATTGGCATTATGGCTCATGGAAGCTCATATCCTTGTTGCTGGTGTGATACGCGGAAAGAAGATCTTTGTGAAAATGGCCCACTTAAAACTTTCAAAGGCATCAAACAGGAATTTTGGAAATATCATGAAAATGGACAGAAGAAGTCTCAAGCCAAGCAATTTAAGAATGCCTTCCCAATCTGCATCAGATACTGTTCTCTCAAAACTGCCACCTCCTGAGCTTCATCTCATGACAGGATCAGTGAAAACGATTTTTCAATCCCTCGAAAAAACAGCGCCAGTCATTGCCGAGAAATGGCTAGAAAGGGCTTCCGTGACAAAAGAGTCCCATCATGGAGGATGCTTCAATGGCAACTCGGCAAAAGAATTGTTGCAATCTGTGGATTTGCTTCAGCAGTTGTGTGATATCTCGACGTTGCCACATGTTCGGGCATTTCGTTCTTTGAACGCAGTGGTGCATTCTTGCTTTGGATATAACTATGACTGCAATTTGCGCGACAAGATCGCCGAATTTAAGCTTTCTTTCGACGATCTCCATGTACCATACACGCCGAAGGTTCATGCAGTAATCCACCACGTTCCTGATTTCTGCGAAATGAACGAGTCCGGTCTCGGACCATACAGTGAACAGGCGGCCGAATCTATTCACAGAGACTTTTTCACTGTTTGGTGTAACTACAAGGTAAATAACATTTCAAATGTGTGCAGTTTCTTCCTACAATGCGCGCCATTTGTGAATTACAAAGTGTTATCAATTTGGAAATCCTGCAGATTGCTTTCTATATCTCTCGATATTGTGTTTTTATCTACAAAATATACAGTTTATTTAATCTCAAAATGTTCGAATTTTTATTAAAGAAAGACTGATTAAATGCATCAGTAAACATTTTGGAATTAATTCAAACAAATTGCTTAAATTTATAAATAGTGCTTATAAGTGTGCGTTATCAAAACTAATATTGTTGATCAAATCGATTTTATCGATTATCTCAAGAACCCCTCGATGAAAGATTTTCATTTTGGTCTCATTGGATTCAGCGTCAAATTCTGATCTAGATAAACTTAAAATTATTGGTGGGCATTTTTCCAATCATAAAATTGGACGTATCGATCAAATATAGTGATCGATAAAATCGATTTTATCGATTATCTCGAGAACCCCTCGATGAAAGATTTTCATTTTGGTCTCATTGGATTCAGCGTCAAATTCTGATCTAGATAAACTTAAAATTATTGGTGGGCATTTTTCCAATCATAAAATGGGACGTATCGATCAAATATAGTGATCGATAAAATCGATTTTATCGATTATCTCGAGAACCCCTCGATGAAAGATTTTCATTTTGGTCTCATTGGATTCAGCGTCAAATTCTGATGTAGGAAAACTTAAAATTATTGGTGGGCATTTTTCTTCGCTTAATTTTGCTTCCGACACACCGTGTGTCTATTACCAAGTTATCTTTGGGAAACTCAAAATCACTCAACATAGCGAGAGATATTTGTCAGAAGCGTCTTGACTCATCAGAAGCGTCTTGCTTCACACAAGTTTTGTGAGAAGCTGCTAAAGCGAAGCAAGCGTATTTCCAAGGTCCTGAACAGAGTAGACTCCAGGATACTCAATACAACAAAATTTTTATGTATTGTTCCATGCACCGTAGATAATTTTTGCATTTTGCTTACTTATGAGCCTATCAGCATTTCCCTCTTCACCGGTGTAGTAGCCACCGGCGTAATAGTAACCTCTGCCTACTCAAAAACATGCTATTAGTTTGGCACTTGATCAGAGAAGTCAGAAGAAATGCATGCGTAGAAGATTGTTCTGTATATACATGTAATTCGTTTGAGGGGACACTTTTCCATTATATTCTTAATTTTCTCATTAATTTAGTTTATAGTCTTGACTTTATTGATTGAGAAACATTTCTAATGTAGAGGTGCTGCTAACCTGATCAATTCATAATTTAGCGATAGTTCGACTATGAATATGCATTTTAGTGTAAGTACACATCACTGCGAACTGAGCTACAGATGTCTGAAGTAATTAGACCGTAGATTATGGTAGCCAGTCTGAGTAGTAGCCACATATAGACATCCCTATACTAGATAATCTTGGGAACCTACTGCGGACCTGCAAAGCTTCGAGATTCGATTCGAGTAGACATAGTGATTGAAGAAATCTGTAATCCTTATACATCGGCCGGCCTAAAAAATTGCTTTAATTGTACCCTATTTTCTCTTTATAACCTTCTCTCACTCGACACGTCTTAAGGTTGGATAAGTGTGTAGAGTGCACTTTCTACTGCATAAATTTGCGATCAGACGAGTTTACCGCAGTATATTTCCAGAATCCTCGCTGTGTCATTAATCCGGTCAGCCACAGCGAGTTTCTGCAGGGAACGAGACTGAAAATGAGACTTTCACAGAATGATGTACTCCCTATGCATACTGCGAATCTTGGCGTCTGCCGAGTTTTAGTAAGTTCCTCGTCTTGTCAGACACGGTCAAAGAATAACACGTGTTAGTCCAATGGGACGCAGATTGCAGATTTTTGCAAAAATGAGAAATTCCATGTTATCTCTCACTGAGAGTACCAGGTCTATGTGCATGATTATTGACATGGCATGACTTCATGTCATTTCCTATCATGTTCATACACCCCTGTCTACGAAGCTAAACCACATTCAGATTTGGCAAGCCTCCCAATGTCGTCAAACACTAACATGTTAGGTGACTTCATCCACATTGAACCACAATTTCGCATGCATCCCCTCTCGGAAGCACAATAATATCACATCCATATGATAGGAAATGACCTGAAGTCACAGCATGTCAAAAATTATACCTCTTTGACTTTGTAGTTTTCACTCAGTAAGATAAAACATAGAGATTTTCATTTTTGCAAAAAACTGCAGATTGCATCCTATTGGATTAACATGTGTTTCTCTTTGATCGTGTCTGACAAGAAGAGGAACTCACTAGAACTCTACAGACACGCAGATTTGCAGTAGGCGTAGGGTGTACATCATTCTGCGAAAGTCTCATTTTTGGCCTCGTGTACCTGTAGAAACTAGCTCTGACTGCCTAACTAATGACACAGGAAGGTCACAATATTTTACGAAGTGCAGAGCGTGTTTCTACGTTTTCAGTGCGGGATTTTGTGTGATTCCCTACGTAGTGAGCTGGTGTTAAAAAAGCAGTGAGTATGTTTCAGAGCTTTTTCTCAGCTTTAGGCCGATCAGTCGTCTAATGACTGGTACTCAGCCGCTAGCCATAGGCGCCGGAAGGCGGTATGGCAAGTATGGCCACGCCATACCAATAATTTGATCGTCATGCACGTAGTTTGGCCTGTGGATCTCAGATATTTTAGCTCTGGATAAATCTCAGATTGCTTGGAATGATGATTTTTGCTATTGCTGCTTTTACATTGATGATTAGCCAGAAGCTTCATGTTTGAAAGCTACTACTTCGACCATCAAAGTGTCGACGGTCAGACTAAGTATTTTTCATAACTAAATACCATTATCTTATCAAAGTTGAACGCAGTAATACTCTGATGAAACAATCAAAGCCATTGTCTTTCTGAATTGCCGTTTAAGTCCTTGACATGTAATTAGTTCTCTCAAAACTGCCAAGCCACACTGCATACTACATGCATGCAATGTATTGAATCAGCAATCTCAAACAATGAAGCGATGATTGCGGTACAGATTAGGCCTATGTAAGCCTGTCTCACCAGATAGTCACCTAAGGCTGAGTACCACTATGTTAACTGTACTATTCGTTGGATATTACATGCATATTGGAGCATAGGCATACACCACAATAATTGCCTCTCTAGGCCTAATAGCATGATCCATGATATGTAATAGATTCCAATAGGATCGCATTTAAAATACTTTCGAATGAAGATTGAAAGAAACCTGACCTCGATCGAACCTCGACATCGATAAAAAATCCTGATCTCGAATCTCGACCGCGATTAAAATTTCAATCGAGTTCGAAACTCTGGTATATTCCAACCTTTAAACGAGCTACGTAGCACGTTACGCTGCCTATTCACAGGTCCCTAGAAGAAATTTCAGAAAAACGATTCATCTTTTAAACGATCATCGTAGGCATAGTCCAAAGATATAATAAATTATTACAATCAATCTAATTATGGAAATGCTATTGCAGATATTGTTCAATGGATATGTCAATACGTACAAAACGAAGAAGGATTCTGACTAGGAGGGAGGATATGCTGAATTCAATAACTTTAGACTCGTCAGTGACAAATGAAGAAAATGATGTAAATGCCATCATGGATGACGAAGTGTCGATGATCGTTCCAACATCAAGAGCTCAATTTGAGAGCTCTCCCTATGAGTCCAGTCCAACTGATGCGTTTTTCAGATAAGCTTGGCTCTTCAGGCATTTTTGATTTTTACAGGTAGTTGACCGTCTTATTCTTACATAACATTTTGCATTTATTAGAAATCATTAATTTAGGGTCATTGGTACCGTTGAAAACATCAAGAGTCTTGTCGGTCAGTTAATTTTACTGAATCATGTATAACTTACTCTACTTTTCATACTTGTCCCTTTCATTTAACTGCTTGTAAATCGACGCTATAAGCCTATACTACATTTTTCGGTGTGGTTCAAAGAACTCTTCACGGCTGTGGCGCGCATTGAGGAGAGGCAGTTGGAGCATGGGCGTATTCTTCGACAGATACAATCTCATGCAGGGCCATGTCAGTCGACAGCTCTAGTAAGGAGTTGGATCCTGAGGTATTCTCGTATCCATATCCGGATTCCTCGGAGGAATTAGGGAGAAATTTTCAATCGCTCCCAAGACAAAAACTAGTAAGGCTAGATATTTAAAAAAAATCATGTTTTGATTGGATAGAGCCATTTTCTTTCCCTTTCAGGTCAGATACCTTGCTAATGCAATTTCTCCAGGCGGCAAACTTGGACGGATTATTATGTGCGTTTTAATCGCTCTAGCACCCGCGACCATTTGGTGCCAGTACAGCCGTGAAGGAAGAAAAGGAAAAAAAAAGTGCTGCTCATTTTCTTCCCATAATCCACGGTAATTATATAATTGCAGTCGCTTATTAGATTTATATGATCTGATAATTTTCTTCCATTTTTGGCATCGCAGAGCGCGTGTATAAAAAATATGACATTTTGGAATTAATGCAACTTTCCTATTAGCAGTTGTTAAAAGTTATGTAGTTTGACTACGAATTGGGAAACCTCCATTGTCGATCCAATTGTATGGAATCTAGATAATGTAAAAGTTTTGTTATTTGTATTTACTAATTCCCCTTTCCATAATCGTAGCAACTAATTTAGATGAATGTGTTTGATTGATAAATTGCTGCCCTTCTTCTTTTCTTCTCTTCTCTCCAGAGCCTGGATGAGTGTGTGCGTATGTTATTTTCTTTAGGTGTGTGTGTGTGTGTGTGTGTGTGAAAGTGTTATTAATTTTACATCCCCTGTCCATAAACACTAACGAACATGTGTCAGCTCAACAAATTCAGTGCAGTCTGCAATCGAAGCGATGCCTTTTCATCAATAAAGTGAAACAGAACTCAAGCAACAAAATCTAACCAAATGATGATATAGATTTCCTACATGCATGTGTTTCAGTGAAATATGCGCTTACGCATATTGCAAATATTTTGTAATACATTTTAAATTGTATATACCCTATCATACATTCATAAGTCTTGCATGTGATAGCTGAACTCTTACTCTACCTCATACTCGTACACCTTATCCATTGTATTGCAGAAACAATAGCCAAAAAATTCGGTGAGGCAAAGTCAGCGGAGAAAATCAACACCGAAGTAAGTGAGCAGCTGAAGCGAATGCCCTTGAAGGTTGGACGAGCTGAAGAGAAGGGGAGTCGCAGAATAAGTGGTGTCCCAAGTAGAGCGTCTTCCGTGCCGACTGAGAACATTAACGCTGCGGATAGTGACTAGACGGATTTGTAAGACATTTCACCACTTTTTAAACTACGAGTGCATACTGTAAACCGTACAATAGGAAACCAAGACTGTCTTCGATTCAAAATCCGGACATCAAACGCAACTAGCAAAATGCTCGACACCAAGCTATTTTATAGGCCCTACATAAGGATATTCAAAAATTCGTATTTAAACCGCTGTCCTACACCAAACTATCGGTTTCGTATCGATCTCTTTCTCGGTTTCGCATTGTACGGTTTACACTGATACTCATTCCATGCTACTTGCTTTTGTAAGGGGAAAGGGGGTTGATACTACAAACTTTTGTTTATCGCATTCATTGATAACAATTCAATATTCACGTGTCAACAAACAACGAAGTGATTGTTATTCTTTTCTACACTTTCCTATTCATCAACGTTCTCGGAGAAAATGTTCAAGATGCTGCGAGGTCACTATGATTGATGTAGGAAAATGGAATGAC
Source organism: Prostheceraeus crozeri (assembly GCA_907163375.1). NCBI lineage: Eukaryota > Metazoa > Platyhelminthes > Polycladida > Euryleptidae > Prostheceraeus > Prostheceraeus crozeri. Next base: position 94,133 of record CAJQUW010006992.1, on the reverse strand, counting down.
ACGTATAGATCCACCAATAAATAAATTTAAATTGTTTAAATGCAAAATCCTCAGATTATGTTTGCACTTAAATCATAATCAGCTGTTTTTGTGTATTCCCAAACAAGTTGACCATTTAGATATTGATCCTGTTTCTTAGAATTTCACACCTATTTTGAATTCATTCTCTGTCATGAGTGTAGTATGACAATTGGCTTAAATTTTACCTAACATGTAGGCCTGTCACCTCTGTTAATTATATTTTCGCAAGTTTTAATACAATTCAAAGAAGTAATCATAGATCAAGCTTGAAACTATGCAGTCATCGTCTGATGATGATGAAAGGCCTTCTTTATCTGATTATGCAATGTATCAATAACCTTTCAATATCGGCTACTCATATACGGTCTGTTCATGGTTTAATTTTTATACAGATGTACAGAGACTGATGACATCAGAGCAACAGATAGGCCCTATGGTTGATTTAAGATAGCATGATTTTTTGGCCTTTTATTATGTGATGTATTAAAGGACTCTAACACTTCACTGTTATCAAATGAATAATCAGCTCAGATATTTTCTCATGACGACGTCGGAATGAATTCTGAGTAAAATATTTTTACTAGTCCATTTTATCGATCTACATATACCTCTGTGATGTCTAGTCGGCTTCATGCATTGTTTTAATTAGCATGTACATATTTGATAAAATTCACATGGCTGGAGAGCTGTTGACAATGTTAAATCATTCTATTTTTATATTGATACAATTAATATTATATTAATAAATTATTTGTTATCATTAATAAATATAATATTTATCAATGTTACAATTAATAAATATTGATAATATTAATCTTCTATTTTTCGCATTATATTCTAGAAATGAATTATGAACAAAATAACTGCAGTGCCTCGAGATATTACCGATCCAGCCTTGGTATCTTTTTTGTTCACGACTTTTGTTTCAATACTTCCATTTGATTGAGTTTCTCTGTAGAAATTTTGTATTTGATGAATAATACTGTTTTTTAATTATACTTGAAGTATATCAATGATGTTTTTTTACTTGACTCTATTTTTGAGACTGGTTATATCAATGAATGAAAACGGGGACTTTGGATGCTCTATAAGCTGTAAAGTTATACAACGGTACTCAACGTTTTCCTAAATGTTTCTTACGGTAAAAAACGCATAGAGTTCTGCTTGAATAGCATTATGTATCAACTAGAAGTAGAAAGCCTTGCTATATTGAAGAATGTCCTAACATATAATAGAGAAAGGCATTTCATTTCTATTTAAAAGGTGAAAAGTGTTCAGTGTGATTTAATGAAAAGTCACATGTAACTTAATAAAACGTAACGAAACGCTGAAATAGTGTTGCGTATAGAGTTACTGAAACGTAACGAAACGTCAAAATAGCGTGACGTTGAGACTTTCTGAAACGTTACCGTGCAACTTGCTGAAACGTTCCGTCACGTAATAATAACGGACAAACGGACGTTACGAAACGTTCAATTGAGACATTCGTGAAACGTTTCTGTTACGTTACGAAACGTCACAATGTTGTTGGGGTATCATTCGCCTTATGTAATGTAGTAAGGCGTACATATTTGTCAAGAGGAACGATAATCTTCAAATACACATAAATAATCAAATTCAAACAACTGCTGATACAAAAAGAAGTCTAGCTTTTTTAACACTAACCATTGGCTATGAATGGAATGAACGACATCTTTCGCTTTTTGATTCTGCAATATGGAATTCGAACATGCCCAGAATGCCTAGGTCTCTTTGGGATCAGGGAATGCAGAGCATGAATTTGATTGATTTCAGCATTGCGGAAAAATATGCCGCTGATGTTCTCGCTGCCGTTTCTTAATTTTGTTCCATTACATTTACAAAATTTAGTAATTGAGGGCACATAATTCTTTGCGCTTGGTGTTCGACATGATTCAAGCATTCTTCATCACCTTTAGACAGAATTATATCTTCTACATAGCGCGTTTCTAAATTTACCAGTGATGTGATCATGGTCGCGCACTTTCTTGATTTTGTCTTCATCAAACGTTTTATTACATGTTGCGCAGACTTTACAACTTTCAAATTTTACTTGATCATCTGCTGAACATATTCAATGATCTGCGTTGGAGTTCACTATCATATTTTTGTTGAAATTTGACAGCGCTTTCGAGGAATTGTAAGAATTTATGTATACAATCCTCACCTTGCCAGACGTGCATTTTATTATTTTTATTTTTGAAGTAATCATGCCATACCTCATAACATGATATAGCTGCCGCTTTATGGGTGTTATCATCAATATAGCATTCGATGTCAGCATAGATGACACGAAGAGGACTTAATTCATCACCTTTCTCTCTATATGAAAACTCTTTATCTTTGGGCATGCATTCTATTTGCAATTTACCTCGCTTACACCATTCATAATGTGTTTCAAATGTATCTTTTGACCAGAAGGGACGCATACAACGGTCACATATGAAATACTCTCCTCTTCTAGATGTTAAGTGGGAATATAGTCGAGTCATTTTAGGAATACCACAGTAATGCCAATTTTCACTATCATTTTGATATACTAGCAGGAGATTGACTACCCGATCATAAGTTGATGAACGGTTGTTGTAGCGCACACCCCTTAAGCCCCTCTTGCCAGATGTGAACAACTATTTTAATTTCATTTAGTTTTTCAAATTTCTCTATGTCTTTACACTTCATGTCTTCGCTATTGCAGTCATCAAACTTCAATTCATTCTCCCATTCATGATATTTGCTTCTACGGAAACGGTTGTTCCGTACATCATGATAGTGGAGAATAGACAATACCGCATACTGAAAACACTGTGATTCACAATCAACAGAAATGACTGCATTCTTAGCTCTTAACGTTTTTGGAAGATTGAAGGAGCCTCAATCACGGTAATTTTCTAATAGAGTAATTTTAAACTTGGCAGATTCTATGCCATCAAAAATTAGACCACTATCGCGCTCGTTAAATTTGTCAATATTTGATATTAGTCCTTGGATGTGAAAATTTAACCAATCTTCTTTATCGACTACCTCTGTAGCAGGAGAGGAGGGGAGGGTATGTAAAACACCAACCTCTGTACTATTTCACCAGTATGATAATCAACTTTAACATATTTTATTTTAAGTTAGATGAGCGCTTTTATTCTAAACTGCTCTAAATTATGAAAGAGCGCATCTATCAATGTTGAATTTTGATGGAACCACTCCGGAAAATCAGCAATAGTTTCTGAGGATTCCATATGGTAATTTCTCACTACATTATTGAGCGATACTTCAGTTAGTCGAATAGAGGAGGTGCTGTTGCTATAACTATCATTTGTGTGTGTGTGGTGAAGTCTATGTGAAGATAATTCAAAACCTGTTTCAAAAGATTGGAAACAAAAGTCACAAGTAAAGGAGACATGTTGAATAGAATCATCCTCACCTCGGGAGATTGATGATGTCTTGGGTTGACATACACGTTGTCTGATGTGTCGGGCGAGATCACGCTTCCTCGTAAAGATGTGACCACAATCAGCACATTCCCGCTCATTAGATGCTGTCTAAAGACCTTTATACAAGAATACTTCGGATGCTCAGTTCAAATACTTTATGGAAATCTGTTGGTCCGAGATAGTTTCGAATCTTTCTGAGGGCGTAGAAGCGTTTGTTGGCGCTTGAATAGATATTGAAAATATGATCCTTCCAGTTGAAACGGTTGTTGAATGTAGCGTCTAGATTGTCGACTTTCTCCACCACCTCAATACATAAGTGCTGATCGTTGCTTTGTTATGAACATCGCTTTGGATTTTGTTGTATTGAGTGACAAAAAATATCTCTACACTTTCTACTTCACTTTCACTGCTCAAAGAAATGTCGCTGACATCGTCACTATGTAAAGGAAAAAATAATGCTGAAGCCATCAGCGTATTTGATAGAAGAGACATTTTTTTGGAACTGGATAGGTCACTTATGTAGCAACAAAAAAGAGAGGGGTCGTAGCCTGCGTAGATTTATGACGTAGGTAGGTCTATTACCTGTAAAAAGGACCTGAAATACATCGCAATGTGTGCTTCGTAAATTGTCACGTGCATCACGACAAAACACAACTAAATTTAAGAAGTAACAGATAGGTACTTCAAAAATTTGCACGAATTCGTAGCATGAAAAACTTTGAACTTTTAAAGTCATTGGATGTAAGACTGTTGAATCGTCATGACAATATATAATGAAAATTACTAGAAACAAAGTCTAAGTTTGAAATGCACCATGCATCATTCCAATGTACACCTTACATTGCAATCCGCTCTCCAACAGAATGTTTCAGAACATGTTTTCATTATCAACTTTTTCAACTTTTTATTATCTGAAGGATTGTTGCAGCGCATCTCTATATCTACAAAACTATTTTTTATGAAATTATGTTTTTCATAATGCGGAGCAAACGAGACCTTTCTTAGTGTATTTTTGGAATGAATTACTTTTTGGTACCACGAATATATTACATGTATTTTGCACTGCTCAATAGTCCTTCATCTCAGCCCAGGGATGGCCTTAAAAGCAAGAACAATGCTGTTTTGCTAAAACCCCTCTCAATACCGTCTCGATTGATGTGTGGTTTGGCAAAATTTGTGTAATAGTTTTGAAGATCAGCAGTGGGCGTTGCGAAATTCGCCGCAGTGGGGCTATCTACGATTATTGTCTCATCTAGAGTTCTGGTTGCAATATGATCACCGTATGGAGTACTATGAAGTACGGGCAGTATGTGGTCGATTGGAAGGGCACAGAACCATCGGAATGTCTTTTTGATTGTTTGTCCGAAGATGAGTGTGTTGGTGGATATAACAAGCATGACACACGATGCCAAATTATGCAAAGCCCCCTAAACCGGGAGCTTCCAACATTTTCTCCCTAAATTCGAGCACAAAAGGTTTGTTATCATGGAAGTGTAGATCTTGAAAAAATCACATTCTTGAGTGCCACAGTTTGGTTCGTTCAAGGGTCAAGCTAAAAAATGCAAAAAGTCGCATTACTTACTTGATTCACGCACAAGCATGATAATTGCATTCAAGTCATCCTTGTATATTACATGAGAATTGCAGATTTCAGTCCTTAACGCATTTAAAAACGATCTTTTGTCTGGCTGTCGACGGATTTTCTTTAGCAACGGTCCTTAGCAACGACTAAAATGCGTCTATATTTGTTTCTTTTGAAGCTAGCCTCACCAAACTTTGTACACACGATGTCAATGACGTGCTTTAGTACCCCAGACAATCAATTTAACACTTGAGCGTTTATGACATAGACATCGACGCTCAAAGTTGGCAATTGTATTTCCATAAATTGTGAAAATCGCAAACTATGAAGCTGAATACCCACAAAGTACCACAGCAAATTTCAATGAAGTTTTTATAGCATCATTAATGTATGTAAGCCACATTAGTGACAAAAGATTGGCATGCTTTTTTGCTTCCTTAGTGAGATAGGGACAAAAAACGACATTTTTCAAAATTTTACTCTTTTCATGCTCCTTGCAAATCAATAATCCACGAATGATCATTCCATGATTCATCCCTTCAGATGATTGGCTGTTTTGAGTAATTTCATCCAAAAGAATTATTTATTTAATGCGAAACATCTTTGTTTTTCGAATTAAAATAACGTTACTATGTAATGTGGCAATTTTATACAGGCCACCTAAATCATTAGTTTCACTGTCTTTTCTTTGAGGACCTTTCGGAGGACCTCTCACCCCACATTTTTGTTGCTGACACATTCAGTGTTGCATCGCCAGCGATCTTGCCATGCTCCTAAGTGCAGTCTCACTACCAACGCAAAAGGGTTGAGTGTGTAAAATTCCTCTGGTTTGAAGAAAATTCCCAGCTCTTGCTTTGCCGCTCACTGTAACTGCAGTGTAGACAACAATCCGACGAAGCAGGGATGCGGGGTCGGAGTCCTGGAGTCCTATCATTTTTGCTAGAGTCGAAGTTGGAGTCCTATCAAATGACACGAAATAGACAACATAACTAGACACGAAATTTAATACAAGCAAATTATTTATCCTCGTGCATAGCTGTCACTGTCTTGATGTCAACTTTCTCCGTCAAACGAAAGCACAGATACATGGCTGCATGCATAGCTTGTATGATGGAATGAACCGTGATAGTGAAAAAAGGATTGTCTTTTATCTAGGTGATTTAGTAGAGAAGACAAGCATTCCTAGCATCGACCACAACTTCGCACCAAAGGTCACATCAGAGACAAAAATTAAGTCTGTTTGAGAACATTACCTCTTACCCTCACGTTAATCGTAGGTGATCTCTCCTCCGAAGCGCATATTAAAATCGAAAGTGTACTCATATTTTTTGGAGAAGGATGGGGATTTTCCTGCCTGGTAGAGACTGGAGAAAACCAGTTGAAGCACACATCAACAAGATGGGAGGAGCCGAGTCGCATGCATCCAACTTAAAGCGGCATTTGATCAACTTTCATCGAAAATGATTGATAATTGATACAGCAATGGATACTTATGGGTTATCTCCCCCAGGTTTTCAAATTTAAATTTAAATTGGCAAAATTGAATCAATCTTCACCAAACCTCAAGTAGCCGTAATCAATATTTTCTAGCCACATACAAACGTTTATGCAGATCGGACAAGTAGTTTTTGCTTTAGAGACGATAACGCGAAGGTAGCGATGTCAACAGCTTGATCCCACTTCGTCTGTTCGACGCATTATTGTCATTCGTGTGTGCATTGTTCTCTCTCTCTCTCTCTTCGTTTCATCCACTGCTATTTGAATTCTTCCTACGACCACTACCTTGCCACATCTTTTCTTAAGTTAAAAACGTTAGTGTAAGGGATGTGGCGTGGTCATCATCACTTCACGAGTTGTCGGGAAATGACTTTGTTGACCTCAAGTGCTTTCTGCTCAGACGATGAGGTCAGAAGAAGTCAGATCAAGCTGCAGACATCGCTGCCCTTCATGCTATCACCCCTACCTAATTCAAATGTTACTTGTTAGATTTGCGTAAATTTTGGTATGTAGGTAGAAACTTATGTGTGAGTAAAGTTTTGTGACGATTGATTTATTTTTATGGATTTTAGACAAATTTGAAAACGTTGATGGGGAGGGGGAGATAACCGATAAGTACCCAGCATTGATCACGAAAGATATATTCAGGTAAGCCTACACCGTAAACTCTAGGGCACGAAATTTTGCTTGAATTAGGCACGAAATTTAGGCATCAATTATTATTCTAACCAACACAAGGCACGAGTAGGCACGAAGTTCATAGTGCCGAGTTCGTGCCATTGATGTTTCTTTCGACTTCATTGGATAAACAAATATTTGATTTGGTGTCTATAAGTGCCTAGTGGCGCCTACTGGTGCCTCGAGGCAATAACTAGGCGCTACCTGGCACGAAATTTCGGCTTCGTGCCTAAGTTACTGCCCTACACTGTAAATCGCTCAATACCAATCACATACGAAGGATGCATACCAAAATATTTTTTTGGTATATTTCTGTATGATCTTGGTATATATTGTATGCTTTTCGCATGTTATTTCAAGTGTGGTATGCTTTACATACTAAAGCCACAGCAGCACAATGTTAAAAGAAAGCTCAATCATGTCCAAAGTATGTTGATTTAAGGCTTTTTGTCAATAAAGTTCACATTAATGCTACTACTGCTTTGCAAGTAGTGAGATAATGACATTTTATAGTCAAACTGCCAATACTGAATTCGATTTTAATACATGTAAGTCCGAGGCATTCCATAAATAATCAATAAGTATTTGACCATCAACAATTATGCATTATGTAATTTTGGAACTAAGCATATTATCAATCCAAAATAAAGACACATTATAATTCATGAACGCAAAAATAGTTATGTTTGAAATATATAAGTCAACATGGTTGCTGAAAAGTTATCGTTTTATTGAAATGATGTTTATCAATTTAGTTGAAGGAAATATGCTAATTATGAGTCTTGTGAATGCTATAAGACAAGTTGCAAAGATGACATGCGGCTTTAATTCCACAACAAATCTAATCTAGTTAAATACCACACTTTCACAAAGAAATATTCACGGCTGGTATTACTGGAAAAAAGTTATTTGTAAGTAGTATGTAGTATAACATATTTTTTGCCATATGACATAAAGCTATTCATACGAAAGACATACGAAACACATACCAATTTGTATCGGGTCTCGTATATAAAACATACCAAGAATTCGTATTTCAACGTAAAACAGCCAATCACAGTTAGCATAGTTCGTATCGTTTACATGCCAATCACATACGAAAGTAAATGGCCATTCGTATGAAAAACATTCCAGATTTCTATATATATATACCAGAATCTCGTATCAAATGTTGGTTTCAAATTGCATGTAAACTTGGTATGTGTTTGTATGTAATTTTCGTATCCAGCGATTTACAGTGTACAGTTTACAGTGTATAATGATCTATGATGTAGGTGCCCAGTTTTTTCAGAAAGCTAGGCTATATATGCATGTACTTTCTACCCGGAGTCAGAGTTAGAATCCTATCAAAATGATAGGACTCCGCATTCCTGCCACGAAGTTCATGATCACAGCATCTTGTATTCTAACTGAGTATCCAAGGGACCAATCTCCCATTCCAGGGTTCAGGCAAGACTTCTCAGTGATGTTGTGCAATCAATCAGTGACAAATGAAGTCTATTCTAAATCCAATATGACTAAGTTTGACGAAATTCGATGAATTTGGAAAAATTGGAATATGTGGGGGAATATAGAAGTACCGCTTCGTGTACTAACACAAACAAGGGTGATCAATTCACTCATAAGTCCTGTAGGCTCAAATCGCCCCAGGGGAAAACCATGTGGATTATGCGTTATGCGGTTAGATGATAGTCACCTGTTATTCGCTATCAAGCCTTCTGAAATACCAGCATAAGACAATAGATTAATCACGATTTTAAGCATCAGTTTTCATGATTGCTTTTATCATGATTGTCATTCTACTAAAATGAATCACTGTCAATACGCTATCCGCTAAACAGTGATGTCAAATATTTTTTTCGCTTATTGATTGGGTACTGCAATCCCGCTAACTGTTCAATTGACATTTTGAAAGCGATGATACTAATGACATTGGCAAACTGGCAGTAGTGTATTTTTGGCCGGCCCAGGACAAGTAAGAAAAAAAAAATAGGGACCCCCTGAAATTTATAAAAAAACAGTCAAAATAGATACAAAAAATGAAAAAATACAAAAATAGGTAAGTACCTCTAAAATCACTAATTTACGGGCTAAAATAGATACAAAAATGAAAAAATACAACAAATAGGAAAGTACCTCTAAAATCACCAATTTATGACCCATGAACAAAAATATTCATTTAAAAATGGAAGATGAAAAAACAAAAGAACCATCAGCCCCTTTATATCCTTCATTATCATATGACATAGATATAGCAAAACACAAAGATAGAGTCAGGTACATGAAAGATAAGGAAGCCCAATTATTACTTAAACTAGAACATTATAATAAATTAAGAAAACGATGGACCATAGCTAAGAATGTGACACAAGGCGTTGGTATATGTTTAACAATTTCTTTAGGCGCTCTCACTATTGTCATTTCATCTGGCGTTCTTATAATTCCTGTTGTCGCTACTGCTTTGTGATACAATTAGATTTTAGTTGCCAGCGCACTCACATGACGACAAAACAATTGCAAACTGTCATCAGGTTGAAGATCGTTATGGCAACGGTGGCAAAGTTGCTACTAAAAGTTCATTTCTCTCTCGTCTGTCATTGTATCGTGTACGCTAGAAGCAAAGTTCTCATTTGCAATGTCCTCCGTCAGCAAACTAGAGAGAGAATTTTGTTGCTTCGTGGATCAAGTTGTGCCTCTTATTTCACCAGACCATCTGGATTTCTTCAAAACAATAACAGCAAATTTCATCAATGAATCACTAAGAAAAAAACAGAAGACGAGTGGAAACGAAGAAGATAAAAAGAGAGAAGTGTTTGAAATAATCCGAGATTCATTCAAGGATGTTGACAGCAGCAATTTACCTGTATTTCTCGAGAAAAAGGATATTATAAGTACATCATCGTGCATATCTTCATTGAATAAACTCATTGGTTTTGAGAAAATTACACATCGGAATCTTCTACGCTGCTATGTTTTACAAGGAGAAGTGCTTCAGCGACTGAAGTTATTGTCTAAAATGAATTATACAAAATTCGTGAAAGAGTTGAATGAGACTCATAACATTAAATTTTCACGTTCATATATAACATTATTAATCAAATTGTTCAAAATGTCAAGACATTATCCAAATTTAGCTAGTTCCTCCTTATCGATTCATTTTGTGATGAAGCATTTTACATATCTGGAAGATTTCATTGATCATGAGAAAGAAGAAGAAGAAGAAAAGCGAAGATTAGCAGAATCCATATTTGGCTCACCCAATGTGCAACAAACTGAACAACAACCTACTGGTCTAACGCAGGAATTTGAAGACTTGGAAATGTTGGACTCTACTTCATAAGTAACAAGTAGTAACATTTATTGCAACTTATTTGACTGGAGACTGAAAAGTGACAACAGTGTTGACAATTTGGATTTCTGTTTTTCATATAAATGTTGGACTCTACTTCATAAGTAACAAGTAGTAACATTTATTGCAACTTATTTGAGTGGAGACTGAAAAGTGACAACAGTGTTGGCAATTTGGATTTCTGTTTTTCATATAAATGTTGGACTCTACTTCATAAGTAACAAGTAGTAACATTTATTGCAACTTATTTGAGTGGAGACTGAAAAGTGACAACAGTGTTGACAATTTTGGATTTTTGTTTCATTTAAAATGACTGACCTGATTGAGTTTTTTAAATTATATGGAACACAGACAACAACGAATTTTGATCTAAAGAAAATCGCACATCAATTGGGAATAAAGAATTTTCATGTCCTAATGAGAGACGAATTACAATTGATCAAAAATAGGCCAAGTGTAAATTTTATAACGAATCTTCACACTTCAGACCAAAACGGCGTACATTGGTCAGCAGGCGTTAAAAATCATCAGCAGAACTATTATTTTGATTCATACGGTTTGCCCCCTACAAATGAAGTAAAAGAATTACTTGGAAATGGTATTTATAATACGTTTCAAATTCAAAAACCGAGAACAACTTATTGTGGTCAATTATGTTTATACGTTTTGTACAAATTACAAAAAGGAGTACCATTTCTAGATATAATGTTAGAGTTAAACGAACCGTAGGTTCTATGGCTACGCCTAATAATAATGATAATGATAATTAAAGCTCGGTTTTCTGTAATTCGTTTTCATAGAATCTACCTTTGATATCTTCATTATCTAAATCTATAATTTCATAAGTAAACGGATAACTTTGATTTATTTTAGAAACTTCAAATATCTCTTTAGTCCAATAGCCAACAAAGCCTTTTTCAAATTTATTCTTGTATTTAAATATTCGTACCCTATCTCCAATTTTAAATTTCGGCTTACGTTTCTGTAAATTCGGATTACTCTCATTCGAATAATTATTTTCGAATATTTTCTTTCGTATCAAATCAGGGTCGTCAGAAGCATTCTTTGGAGTTTCTTCAATACCTGAATGAATCTTATTGTTATACTCTTCTACAACTCCTGGTAATATCTTCAACCATTTCTGATTTCCTTGCTCAGTAAATTTCTTAAAGATCTTACCTTTTAGCGTTCTATTAAAGCGCTCTATTACTACAGCCTTTCCTGCATTTTCAGTTGAATAAACAGTTTCAAATAGTGGCTTTACATTTCGGTTATAAAATTCCGACCCTTTATCAACGAATAGCTTTTTTGGCTTTCTAAAACTTTCTTTAAAGATTTCTTCAAACGCATATTTAACTGACAGACCACTTTTGTTTTTTAAAGGCTTTACCCAAGCATATCGTGTATATAAATCTATAACGGTCAATGCGTACTTAAACCCTCTTTCATTAGGCATATTAATTAGATCTGCACTCCAAATATCATCTTTATTAAATACTTTTACCTTCAATAGATATTTCGGCTTTCTATATTCCCTATGAATTTCAGACGCATAGCGGCTTGGGTCATTCGGCATTTCAGACGCGTAGGTTCGACCGCTGCTCTCAGACAGCTTTGCTGCCGTTTCATCTATCCCCTGGCCAAAAAGCATTTTTGCTTGTAAAGCTTTCTTAACAAACATTCTTTCAATTTTTTCTCTAAATGTAGGATTTTGAATACTATCTAATTCTTGTATCATTTTCTTATCTGCTTCATCTCGAGAACTTAGGTCATGATTTCGATAAGCTAAATCATGTTTATAAGCGGCGGCGTCTACTCTATTTATTGGTTTACTATTTTCTCTAGGCGTGTCATCATCGTTTAATCTTAAATCTAATCTTGTGCCGGGGCCAGTAAAATTATGCCCAGGTAAATGTTTCTCCTTCGAATATTTACTCCAAATAAAGCCAGGAAAGTTTTCTAATGCTTTTTGTATATCACCTCCGGTGTGGTGTGGAACTTTGTTCTTGTCACCTTTTAAGAGATAATCCGTTAGATCTAGATTTGAAATCCTTAAGTTATTCAAATTCATTTTTAAAGATTAAATCTTATCGCACCATACTAGGATTTAGATATATGCCAGATCCGTCTTTTGTTTCTTTTATTTGAATCAAATCATCAATATTGTGTAGGACATTTTTAAGAACTCGTTTCCCTTCATCAACTAAATTTAATTTGCTAATGAAATTATCTACTATTCCATCACCTCTAGCAGCTTTCTCTAACTCCCTATTATGACGTTTTTGCTCTTCTAATGCTGCTTTCTCTGCTTTATTTTTATTTACTGCCTGGACAATACCAGCTGTCCCACCTGCAACACTTCCTGCTGCTGCTATACCACCTATGATTAGCGGAATTAATGGGAGAATTCCACCATTCTTTTCTTCTTGTAATTTGATATTCTCTATCATTGGTTTACTTATGTAATACTTCCTTTTGTTAATCGTAATAGTTTTAGGGGTATTTTTGTCAATGATGTTACGTAGTTTTAATTCAACCGTTTTATTATTCACTTGCGCCATTTTTTAATAAAAAATTTATAGTCTTTGGTTTAGCCTATCACTTTTTGTTCAGAGGCTTTAGCCTATCGGACCAAAGGTCCTAAGGTTACTAACCGATCGGAGCGAAGCTCCTCTGGCTTTAGCCTATCGACGAAGTCTTGGGTTTTTCTAACCAATCCTAACCATCTTTCCATTAATAATTTCAATAGAATATTCGGTGTCTTCTAGCAATAAACCATAAGCCATCAATGATGTTGTGGAATTTGCCTTTTCAATATTAATTGTCACATCACAACCGGTCTTGATAATATCTTCAGATTGTGCACTTAAATCAAAACAGAAAACAGGATATAAATTCTTCCAATCTACAGGATTTAATTGTGCTTCAACTCCAAATTCTCGGCACAAATTTCTATAAGCGTCATATCCTTCCATGAATTGATTATTTGCGTTATCAAATCTCAATGGATCAATAGGATAACGTGTTTGATTTAATGAAATTTGTAAACTTCGAATTGAATTAATATGGAAAAGATTATTGTTCTTATCAAAACTGGCTGTTTCATTCTTTTGAAAAGTGAGCAAAAAAAATCTTGGAGTATTTGATGTCCTTGTGAAATGCCAGTTAAATCTTTGTTCAGTAAAAGTGACAGAGCTCGCGGTACGCTTCATAAAACTTACTGGAATTGGTTTATTAGTATCTAATCGTTTCGTAATAGTTAATTCAACCTCTAAACTAGGAGTAATGTGCTTAATCCACCATTCAAGTCTATCAATTTTTAGGTATGCTTTCTTCCCAGCCTTTCCATAAAATATTGATTCATTATTTACAGTGCGATGAACTATGAGTTTGAATTTTAAGTGATATGATATTTTAGTGTAATCTAAATACCCGAATAATGGAGACAATGACCAATTAACAGTTTGTTTACTTTTATTATTAAAATTGCGTCTTTTCTGGTATGAGCTATTTTGTGTACTGTTTAACTGTTTCACTATGTTTTCTACATCTTTCGCAATTCCTGCTGTATCTATTCCAGTGTGAGTTAAATCATCTTTAAGTATGCCGGTATGGTTATCAGGTAACCATCCTTCGATTTCATGCATTTTAGTATTTTCACCTATTGTTACAAATCGAAGCATTGAATCAATAATGCCAGGTGAATCACTTATGGTTTCTATATTTTGTGTTGCAACATCTAAACGCATTTGTGTGAATAATCTTGGGAAGAAATTGTTTTCTAATGTAATATTATCCGTAGCAGGTAATGGTGTTGTAAAATCAGCATCAGAATATAAAGAATATTCACAGTGTAAAAATGAATCGGGTAAATATAAATAACTTTGTTGATTGTCAACTTCAAAAATTAAATCACCTCCAGTATTTACTCTACTGGAAGAACCGGGGTTCATAGCAATTCTTATATAGTCATTCTTTTTTTGATTGTAAGTAATGAACGGGGGATCGTCTAATCTAAATTTGCTTTCAAACAGAGTTGACATTATATTTTTTTATTAGAAAAAATCAGTTTGATACTCGGCTAAAGCCTCTGAACAAGGTTCTACTAGAATTTTGCTAGACCATTTCCCACGTTAGTGGTTAGGGACTGCATCCCATTTCCTCTCATTTCTTCAATTGTTTTTTCATCATGTTTACTTTCCATCTTCGCTAATTTAGCAATTTTGTTTTTTGTTTCCTCTGAGAGCTTTTTGTCTTTTTGCATTTCTTTTGCATCATTCCTAAGTTTGCGAATAGCTTCTAGTTGCTTTAATTCGTTTTGTGACTTAACAGCATTCGATATTGCACTAGCTGTACTACCTATAGCAGCTGCACCTTTAGCAGCAGATGAAATCAAATCTTTATTATTTTTAATCAAGTTAACGATACTTCCGATACCAGAAAAGATGCCAGCTCCTTCTGTTTGGACGGCACCTGCAGTGCCTAGGAAGTTTTGTGTTCCAACAGTTTCTACACTATCATAATGGTACACAGGATTCATACGTGGTTCATGAGCAATTTTATTATTTGAAGCAAAATGTTTAAGATTGTGTTTATAAATTATAGGCATTTTTTTAAGCTTAAATTTGACTTTTGGACCGATCGGCTAAATTCTATTAAGATTTACGTTTGTGTATGGACAACAACTTCGCGGTAACTTTATTAATTGCCTGTTGCACTTTATCTATTGCGTCAAGCAGCGTGTGATGTACTTTAATTTCTTTTTCATTTACTTCTATTTTTTTCTCACTTTTCTTTACTTCTGTTTTAAGAGCGGCCAATTGAACTTTAATAGCATTCAACTGTTCCTTATTTCCTTTATCTAAATTCGTTTTAAGGGTCTTCAATTCACTAACCTTTTGTTTAAGTGCTTTAACTTCATTTATCATTCTGTTCATTTGCTTTACTTGTTGTGTGATACGGCTACTTAATTCACCAACACTTTTTTGGAATGTGGATTGCAGCTGTTGTAAGTGCTGTAATAATTTCCGATTCTTTTCGCTTACTTTTTCTAACTCTTCTTTCAGTTGTATATTTTGTTTTGTATTCTTTGCAATGGCAGACTTTAAATTTAGTGATAACAGGATCACAAGTTTTGAATGTTCTGTTATTTTTTTATGAAGTTTTACTATATCTGCTTCTAGATTTCCATGTTTGCTACTTAGGTCTGTTAGCTTTTCTTGCAGTCTTTCATCATTCTGCTTTAGAAGCTTGGTTTCTTTCGTTAGTGGAGAGAGCAGTGACACAATTCTATCGAACTGTTTATCAACATATTCTTTATTTGCTAACTCAGTACTTTGTTGTGGAAGAATAGAAAGATGTAACGGACCTGTTAAAATGTCTCCAGTTTTCATGATATAGTTGTCTAGTTCTATTTCTGATTCTTGATTATTCGGTGTGTAAGCACACCCGCCAACATTTGTTAACATCATTTTTTTCTAGATTATTTTTTTCTGTTAAAAATATGTTAACCAACAATTCATCATTAAATAAACATATGAGAACATGTAGTGATTGTGGAAAAAGTGTAACATCTAAGAACTTTATGCGTCACCAAAAAACATGTCAATCACCACCACAACCAAAAGTAAAAGATAGACAATGTTCGAATTGTAATAAGTTTTTTACTAGTCAAGGTTTCTTGAATCATTCTAATTCATGTGCTATTAGTACACGAAAATGCACTAATTGTCAAATAGTTAAGCCCAAAACAGAATTTTATGATAGTAAATACCGGTGTAAAGAATGTTTAAAAACACAAGTGAGATGTAACAAGTGTAATAAAGTTCTGTTGGAGAGAAACTTCTCACGACATGCAGCAATTTGCATGATTTAATTAATTTTATATCCGTAGTAGTCCGACACTCTCTTGAGCTTCCGTAATAGTCCGGTGCTCTTTTGAGTGTTTTTTCTTCATTTGAGCCCCGGACTCAATAGTCCGTAGTAGTCCGGAAGTCCTACAGAGGTCAAACACTCAAGAGAGCACCGGACTATTACAGTTGCTCAAGAGAGTGTCGGACTAGTTGAGAGAGTTTGAAACATTTTTCGTATAAAAAAAGTAAAAAAAATGAATATAGAAAAATCGTATTCCGAAATTCCCACGATCATCAATCCACGCAATCAATATAATGAAGAGCAATCTTTATTTTCAGAAAATTCAGATCTCGGTCGTTTCTTTGGGTTTCTAAAATTTCATTGTGTGAAAATTATTATTATATGTGTTCTTATTTATCTTATTTATTGTTTTATAAATTGGTTAGGGTTCTTACAAACAGCAGAACAAACGAAGGTTGCATTTTATAAAGAACAAATAAAAACCTTTAAAGGCTGGAGACCAGTTACTCGTGACGTAGAGAAACCTAAAGGGCGTGTTACACAAGAGAGCTTACATTTTATAATATATGGCAAAACAGCAAGTGGAAAGACTACGTTTCTTAGAAAGTATATAAATGATCATTATCCTAATGAAACTAATGTACATGTGTTTTGTCTACAGGAAGATGAATG
Source organism: Prostheceraeus crozeri (assembly GCA_907163375.1). Lineage (NCBI taxonomy): Eukaryota > Metazoa > Platyhelminthes > Polycladida > Euryleptidae > Prostheceraeus > Prostheceraeus crozeri. The sequence continues at coordinate 77,017 of CAJQUW010006992.1, read as the reverse complement.
GCAAGGATATACAAATGTTTATAACGAAAAAGATTTATGTATGTTAGAAGATATGAGTACTTTTGCTGGGACATACACGCAAAAGTCTTTACTAGTGTTAGATGATGTAGCTAGTTTAGTGAAGCAAAAGAACATATCAGAAATATTTACAAAAGGCCGTCACCATCATATACAAATTGTAGTATTAGCTCATAAAGCCTGTGACGTGGATAATAAGATTAGAGAAAATGTGGAAACCTTTTATACAACTACTCAAAATAATGCAGCATTCTTTGAGGATATCAAGAAAAATTATAAACTAACTTTACCCTTAGCTAAATATGTACATGTTAAGTACGGTATAATACGGGTTGATACTATTTTGAATCAAATGCAAGTGTATGATAGCGATCTAAATATACTATTGGATACTGAGCATGATTTTTATAGTAATGCAACAGATTTTGACATTAGTCTCTACGCAAGTGCTAAGAACTTGTCGCCACATAATATAGAAGAAATAACAATTTTTCTAGAAAACGAATCACTTGAACCACTAACAATCATACCCGAAACATTTTATTTCTATTTCGATCATTATCTGAATAATGTGTTAAAAATTAAAACCCCTGAACGATTAGAGAATAGAGATACACTAGATGTTATTAGAACAGGCATTAATGATTTCCGTGATGTACTAAAAAATGTACACCCTCTAGTCAGTGATGCCAAAAGTACATTGAGTGACATAAAACCAATATTAAATGAGTTTAATAATATGTAAATTTTTTTTTAAAAAAAAATATGCCTAAACATAATGACTATAGTCAGTATATCATCAAACACATACCAGTGTTAACAGATTATCATCATCCTATAAATCCTATAAATTCCAAGAAAGAAGTTAAATTTCATTATCATCATAAATACATAGAGTTCGTTAAGGACTACAAAATAAAACACGGTTTAAAACCACATATGAAAAATGGATACTTACCACCGTGTCTACGAAGTTTCAGAGTATTCTTAGCGTATAATAATTTATGGTGGTTGGTTAAGAAAGAACATTTAACAGCTTACGATCTAGAGACATTAAATGAATTAAATATTCCTGTGTATAACAAACAAAGACAACGCTTTGCGCCTCAGCATCGAAGATGCAGTTGATGAAATCGAGGTTTTTGTGTAAAACATAAATTTTTTTTATAAAAAAGTAAAACATAAATTTTTATTTAAAAAAAGGTAAAATGGAAGAAGGTAACCTATATTGTACCCTGTGCAACAAACAGTTACAGACGCCTAGAGGTTATAAATCTCATTTAAATAGTCGTATGCATTTACAGAATGTAGAACGACATGATACAAGTAATATAACGAGAATGAATGAATATATAAACTATCTAAAAACATTACCTACTGATATAGAAGTCAAAAGAGTATTTGATGATTATTCGTATTCAGAATATAAAAAAGTTTTTAGTGTAATAGATGAACCTGAAGTAGATGTAAGGTTTTTATTTAATGATGAACATGATGTGTATGATGAAACTGCAGAAACCGATGAAACCTTTTATGATATTCTATATAACTTTTATAACATATTTAGAAAATCTTTCAAATGTTATATGAATGTAGAAGTACGATACACAAAGACTGGGCCTGATGGAAATATTGAAGAAATAATACAAGGTCATTTCAGTAAAACACAAGAAATTCATAACGTAGAGGATATAGAACCTATATTTGAAATAATGATTATTAAATTAAAAGATGCTATACTTGAAGCTCAATTGCGTGAATCTGGTTGGAAGCTTGTTAAAGTAATATCTAAGAAATTAGTAATTAATAAATATAAAAATAATACTGGAGGTAGTTACATACCCCTACCTTTCAGTTCACCACAAATAATTAACATTCAAAATGATGATCAGTATTGTTTTCTGTGGAGTGTTATAGCACATTTACATCCTGCGCAATATCACAAAGAAAGAATAAGTCATTATAATAAAGAAGAATACTTATATGATTTTGATCTTTCTGATGGACTAAATGAATTTCCATATGATTATAATAAGCTACAAAAGTTTCATAAAAAGAACAAAGATTTAATAGAAGTAAATGTGTTTGAATTAAATGTTAAGTATAATTCTGTGGGTAATATTACTCCCTTAAATACTGGTAATGTTACAATTAATGGCACTGTCTATGCAAACGTAAAAGAATTTTATATAAGTAACAAAAGATTATGTCAAACAGAAATACAATATAATGAACGCGGTAATTATATACACCATAATATTATTTATCAAGACGTTGTAATATGTACTGAAAAATATGAAATTAAAAAGACATTAACGCCCATAATGATTAATCATAATAATTATAAAGGTCGTCCTGTTACTTCTGGAGACCAACAGCAGCTACAGATGTTACAACAACAATATCAACAACAGTCACAGATGTTACAACAACAGTCACAGATGTTACAACAACAGTATCAACAGCAGTTACAACAACAGTATCAACAGCAGTTACAACAACAGTATCAACAGCAGTTACAGCATTTAATACAACTGGCACAAGCAAATATACTATATTATCAAGGTCATTACATATTATGTAAAGATGTTTCTATTTTTACAAAAACTTCCGATCATACTAATTTCCCTTGTCTCCAATGTATGACGAGCTTTAGAACCAAGCAAGCATTAAATAATCACTTGGTAAATTGTCAACAAAATGAAGCAGTCAGAAATACGTTTCCAAAAGAAGATTATTTAGAATACAACAAATGGCACTATAAGAACAAAGTACCATTTGTAATATATTGTGATTTTGAAGCATATAATGTTAAAATTACAGACAAATGTAACAATAATTTATTTGAACAAAAACCATTATGTTGGGGAATGTACATTCATTCAAATTATCCCAATTTGTTTCAATCAGAATATTACCAGTACTATGGCGAGGATAGTGCTATAAAGTTTGTTAACACAATAGAAGAATTGCAGGAGCGTTTTTCACAATTGCTTAAAACAAATAAACCAATGCTTCCATTAACGTCTGAACAATTAGTACAATTTAATAATGAAAAGAATTGTTATTACTGTGGTAAAGAATTAGTCACTGACAAAGTAAAAGATCATGATCATCTAAATGGTTTATATAGAGGTGCAGCACATAATTCTTGTAATCTTAATGCAAATAAATTTAGATATAACTTTGTTCCTTTATATTTCTATAATGGTTCTAAGTATGATTTCCATCTAATAATAAAAGAGTTATTCTCTTCGAAAATATTACAGCAATTAAGAACAAACATACTGTGTAAAACAGAAGAAGAATACTTCTCTATGCAATTTGGTTGTTTTAGAATATTAGATGCATTTAGATTCTTCACTCCTTATTCATTGGAAGCCATGGGTAAAACATTAAAACCTGAACAATGTAAAGTATTAAATAAGTATAACTTGAGTCCTCTTAAAGGCATATTTCCATATGAGTACTTAACTGGAGACAGTACCTACGGTTCACAGTCAAAGACTGCTATAAACAGGATAAATGAAATAATGGAAGAACAACAACTTCCTTCACGTGACAAATTTAAAACAACATTGAAACAATCTGAACTATCAGAAGAAGATTATGCAGAAGCACAGAAGAATTGGAAAGAGTTAAATTGTAGAACCATGTACGATTACACAATGAAGTATCTTCAGATAGATGTGTTAATACTAGCTGATCTATTTGAAAACTTTCGTGATATGTGTATCGAATATTATGGAATAGATCCATGTTATTGTTATTCTACACCAGGTTTAACATGGTTAGCAGGACTTAAACATACTGGTGTTCAAGCCGATGGCTCTAGGACAAAGTCCGTTCAGTTGAAATATTATAAAGAAAATACATATGATAAATTATTATTTTTTGAATCTGGAATTAGAGGTGGAGTTTCATCAGTTTTAGGTAATAGATATGTTAAATGTTATAACAAGAAAGTAAACCCAAAAGAATATGGAATAATGAAACCTTTGTCACTAGAGGAGAAAGAAAAGATATTAGAAATTTTTCGAACGAAACGGGAAGGAGTAGAACGTGAAAATGCAATTGATGAGTTTATGAGAGAGAACTATTTGTTATATTATGATTTTAATAGTTTATATTCTTCTTGTATGATACAAGAATTGCCTACAGGTGAGATGGAGTGGTGTGACAAATTAGTTTATGAACGTACTGTTGAAGATGGATATGGATATGTGTATGAAGTTGACTTAAAGTACCCTGATGAACTAAAAGATACGACAAAGTATTTCCCGTTCTGTCCTGAAAATAAAATACCTAATATGGACGACTTTACAGATTATCAAAAGACCATAATCCCCCCAAAGTACAGACCAACCAAGAAACTCATGTTAACTCAAAGTGATAAAGAAAAATATGTTATTGAAGGAAGGATGTTAGATTGGTATTTAGATCATGGAATGATTCTCACTAAAATTCACCGAAAATTAGTATATAAGAAATCTAAGTGGTTAAAAAATTATATAGAATTTAATATAGAGAAACGTAAAATAGCTAAGAGAAATAAAGATGACTTTGGTAACGTATTCTTTAAATTAATGAATAACGCATTTTATGGAAAGACTTTAGAGAATGTACGTAACAGACAAAACATAGAAATAGTTTATAATAAAGATCGTTTCCAAAATTTAACTAGGAAACCAACATATAAAAGAACTACTAGATTCAGTAATGAACTTTGTGCTGTTCATCTAAGAAGAAGCATTGTGAAACATGATAAGTTTAATTTTATAGGATTCACTATATTAGAACTAGCTAAACTATTTATGTTCAATTTTATATATGATTATTTAGCGCCTGCTTATGGTGAAAACTATAAACTTCACTTCAGCGATACGGATTCTGTTTTCTTAGAATTAACAATACCATTTAATTCTTCACTTGATAAAGAAATAGATAAAATAAAAGATATAATTCATCCTTCTGATTTATGTAAAGTGAAAGATGAATTAGAAGGAAATGAGGAGTACATAACAGAAGCTGTATTTCTTAAATCTAAATGTTACTGTTATGATACAACTAGTAATATTAGGTCATCGGAGATGTCTTCCAGGGCTTCGCCCGTTAAAACACATAAAACATTAAAAGGAATTTCAAAGGCATCGGTGGTTAACCAAATAACATTTCAAGATTATAAGAATGCATTATTTAATAATGAAATAAAGGCAGCATGTAATTATAGACTTAATTCAAGGAAACATAAAATGTATTTAAAAGAGGAACATAAATTGGCATTAGATCCATTTGATGATAAAAGAAAGATTTTGCCTGATGGAATTACTACTTTACCTTTTTAATTTCTTTAACACCTAGTCGGGGCAAAGCCTAGTCAAAGCCTAGTCAAAGAACAAATGTTCGATAACTCTATCATGTACTTTTTTATCAATATTGACTGTGATAAAACCATAGTCGTTTGCCCAAGCATTGTTACACGATTGTTTAAATTCATCTTTATCTCTTATACATAAGTCTCTTAACAAATCACTTAGGTTTCTTTGGTTGATTTCGAAAAGCATAAAAATATTAGCATTCTTTCTAATAACACTTCCATCTAATGAATACATACTTTGTGTCAAATAAAAGACACTACAGTTATTGTGTCTGCCTCTTGTAAAATAATTTCTCTGCACTGCCTGATTTCTGTCATTAACACAATCATCAAACACCACACAATGTTTTTTCGTTTTATTTAGTTTACTAGGATCTTGCATATTGCCACTATCATCTATTAATTGTATCGATATGTGTTTATTTCTATTGGGTTCTACTAGTTGTTTACTTTTCGCTGCTTCTTCACACCAGGAACTTATTTCTTCTTCATACTCCGATTTTTCATATTCTTCAAACAGTGAAGCTATAGCTGATTTTGTAAGATTATTTTCAAAACCATGTTTCAAAAATTGATAAATAGGTTGTTCTGCTGTTGTTGTATAAATGATAAGATTGTTATAATCCAAAAATTTGGGTGTCGTGAGAATTTTAAATAATAGATATGTTTTTCCACAACCTGATCTTCCACAAATAACTGATAAAAATTTATTTGACAAGTTATGATGATGATTGAATTTCACTTTCTTGTTTAGTGGATATTTTTCACAACTGCTTTCACTCATTTTTAAGACAATATTTTTTTTAATTATACCTCCCGAACCAAAAGATCTATCATAATTTCTTCGCCTCCAAAATTTATTTCCTTTCCTTTCTCATCTGTTATTCTAATTGTAATTGAATTAATTGTTTTTCTTGTGACAGGGAAATATATTAATGATTTTGGGATTACATTCAAACTGTAACCAATCGGAACTGTAAATGCTGGATAACTGAAGATATTATTTGACAGCTTTCCATTAACATAACCACCTTCTATAATATCACATTGAACGTTGATTGAATTTATTTCAGTTACTTTAGGTATATTTTCACTTATATGAAAACCTTGTGTATAGAGTTGCTTTTTAAATCCTAAGAGTCTTGATAAAGATTTGTCAATATTAAAATCAACTTGATGATCTTCATCTAAAGTAAGAGAAAATTTATTTACTGCTGGTTCAACTGCGAAATGTAATTGTTTCTTGTCTTTAAATTGTATGCCTAAATGTCTTTTTATTTCATTGGAAATCGATTCAACTTCATAAGATCCAGGAAGAAAAGTTAATTCTTTCCAAGTTTTACCTTGATCATTAGAATATTTAAATCGGTCATTTACATCTTTGATAATATTTTGTATAGTGTTAAATGTTGAAAAACTAGTTAGTGCTACTTCATAATGTTTGTCTTGTTCTAAGTGAATAATAGGATCTAAATGACAGGTATGGGATGAAATAGTTGTTATAAATTTTAATGTCGTACTAAATTTTGATGAGGTTAAAATCTCGGTTAAATTTTCTAAATGCTTATTAATTTTTTCTAGTTCTGCCGAAGACATTTTTTAACTAAATTTATGTCCTTCTAGTGCTGCTAAGGAACATAATATAATTAGAGAAATATTTGTAGTCTTGCTCAGTTAGAACGCCGTTTTGGAATAGTTTATCTAAGATTGCATGCATTTCGTTAAAACCGGAATTATGTCCTTGTTCTGCTGCAGCTAATAAAATATTATATCTATTTATTAATTCTTGTGGATCGTCTGATAAAAATACAACAGGTGTTGAATAACCAGTTGCTGTTGGAACACTGGTTGATGTTGATAATAATTGTTCTAATTGTTTATAACGCTTAAGATGTTTCCCAGTTCCAACCTTATCTAACATAGTTTTGTATTTCAGTAGATCATCGGGGTGATAGTTATCTAAATCCGCTCCTCTTAATAAATCCACGAATTTTCTGTCTAAACTGAAAGCTGTTTTGTCTGGTGTGAAAATTAAACCTCGAGAAGGATGTGGAAATATTTCCTTTCCGCCTAAGAAAAATCTAAGAGATGACTTTCCATCTATAAATGAAGTAGAATGTTCAAAGAGCATAGATTTGGGTAATTTCTTTTCTATGTTTGCTTCTAACAAACCATAATCATCCATGATGATTTTCTACACTGGATCCGCGATATCAATTCGTTTATCATGAACTACAAGTTCTTTCTTAATATCAGATTTAACTTGTTCAACTAATTTGATTTTGTCTTTCATATCGGATTGAACGCCAGCTTGTAGCATTCGATATTGTCTATATTTTTTCTTCATAATATTTTTCTGTTTTATTAATTCTTCTAGTTGTTTTATTTTTGTCTCATTGCTCTGCATTATTTTATAAGATAATATTTGAATTTTGTGGTAGCATAGAGGTACAGCAAAAACACTGCACCAAAGGTTCTGAGACTTGAAGAGTCGACTTTACTGAACAACTTATTTTTGTTCTATGGAACTTTGTTCTAACGTTTTTAATAAAGTTCTTATTTCTTCTAAAAAAGCTTCATTGTTTACTTTGTCTTGAGGTTTAACAGGAATTTTAGTTGCTTCTCTAGCTATTTGGTCAAATTTTTCAATCTCATCTAACGTAATAACATTGTCATCACACACTCTCTGGAAGTAGTAATGTAGTTTATCATATACTTCTTTGACATGTGCATGTTTCTTAGTTAAGGATTTTCGTTTCTTAGTCATTAAAGATTTATCTATCACTGTTGCAAGTGACGTTGTGAAGACACCTGTGCCTGTTAGAACTGTAGCGACAACAGGAATTATAAGAACGCCAGATGAAATGACAATAGTGAGAGCGCCTAAAGAAATTGTTAAACATATACCAACGCCTTGTGTCACATTCTTAGCTATGGTCCATCGTTTTCTTAATTTATTATAATGTTCTAGTTTAAGTAATAATTGGGCTTCCTTATCTTTCATGTACCTGACTCTATCTTTGTGTTTTGCTATATCTATGTCATATGATAATGAAGGATATAAGGGGGCTGATGGTTCTTTTGTTTTTTTCATCTTCCATTTTTAAATGAATATTTTTGTTCATGGGTCATAAATTGGTGATTTTAGAGGTACTTTCCTATTTGTTGTATTTTTTCATTTTTGTATCTATTTTAGCCCGTAAATTAGTGATTTTAGAGGTAGTTTCCTATTTTTGTATTTTTTCATTTTTTGTATCTACCTAGGTGTGGGATTCGGTGCTGAGCGAAGCGATGCGCCGAATCCTATACCCTATACTACTACTGGCATCTTCTTTTGTTCACTTCATTCATTTCTGTTATTTTAGTTTCATCCGCTTCAATTAGTTTCTGAACTGTTAGAACCATTGTCTAAACATTTCTATATTGCACATCCGTCTGTCGACGGAGAAATGCAGGTAAGACTGTGATATTAGCAAACTACAATCTTATAATCCTATAGGCCTATATGATATTCGTAAACTACCACCTTATGCTCTCAATTTTATCCATTTCTGTAGTTTCTTAATTGTGAGAACCATCGCTTAACCAAGTGGAGGTCATCGGAAAGCGAGTCATTGACATGATTCCGTTGCAGATCTGGAACGAAAAATAGTTTATCTTGTCACAATGAGAATTGAGCTCTTAAGTTGAGACAGACACAGAGCTGCAGGATTCACAGGGAATTATCTCTGATCTCATATATTATCAAAAAAGAAGTCCGTCGTCGTTCTTCGAGAACAAAGCGCATACAATAGGAATGTAGTGCGTAAAAGGAGTTGCTGTTCGTCATGTATAGGCCTACAATTAAAGAAAAATGAGCAGTTATGCTTTACGATTCCTAAACAGATCGAATCATGAAGAAACAAATTGGTGTGAAATAGTATACATATATTTTCATCCAATGCAGCCTAACAGGCATGAAATAGGCGCTTAGAATGATCATTCATTGATTATTGATTTGCAAGGAGCATGAAAAGAGTAAAATTTTGAAAAATGTCGTTTTTTGTCCCTATCTCACTAAGGAAGTAAAAAAGCATGCCAATCTTTTGTCACTAATGTGGCTTACATACATTAATGATGCTATAAAAACTTCATTGAAATTTGCTGTGGTACTTTGTGGGTATTCAGCTTCATAGTTTGCGATTTTCACAATTTATGGAAATACAATTGCCAACTTTGAGCGTCGATGTCTATGTCATAAACGCTCAAGTGTTAAATTGATTGTCTGGGGTACTAAAGCACGTCATTGATATCGTGTGTACAAAGTTTGGTGAGGCTAGCTTCAAAAGAAACAAATATAGACGCATTTTAGTCGTTGCTAAGGACCGTTGCTAGAGAAAATCCGTCGACAGCCAGACAAAAGATCGTTTTTAAATGCGTTAAGGACTGAAATCTGAAATTCTTAAGTAGATTGCGATTGTGTAGCATACAAGGATGACTTAAATGCAATTATTATGCTTGTGCGTGAATCAAGAAAGAAATGCGACTTTTTGCATTTTTTAGCTTGACCCCTGACCGAACGAGACTGGTTGAGACACTTGAGAATTTGAATTTCAGGTTCAGCGATTAAAGATCTACCCTTCCATGATAACAAACCTTTTGTGCTCGAATTTAGGGAGAAAATGTTGATAGCTCCCGGTTTAGGGGGCTTTGCACAGTTTGGTATTCTCCTGTGCTATGCTTGCTATGTCCACCAACCAGGGATGCGGAGTCGGAGTCCCGGAGTCCTATCATTTTGGTGGAGTCGGAGTCCTATCAAATGATAGGACTCCAGACTCCGGCCTATAACTAGACCCGAAATATAATGCAAATTATTTATTCTCGTGCATAGCTGTCATTGTCTTGATGTCAACTTTCTCCGTCAAACAAAAGTACAGAGACAGCAGTGCATGCAAAGCTTGTAATAGTTAAGGTAATGAACCGTGATATTGAAAAAGGATTGTCTTTTAACTCGGTGATTTAGTAGAGAAGACAAGCCTTCCTAGCCTCGATCACACCTACGCACCAACCAAAGGTCACATCAGAGACAAAAATGAATTTGTTTGAGAACATTTTCCTCTTACCCTCACGTTAATCGTGTGTGATGGGTCATCTAAAGCGCATATTAAAATCGAAAGAGTACTCATATTTTTTGGAGAAGGATGGGGAGTTTCCTGCCTAGTGGAGACTGAAGAAAACCCGTGTGAAGCACACATCAACAAGATGGGAGGAGCCGAGTCGTATGCATTTAACTGACACCGACATTTGATCAACTTTCATCGAAAATGATTGATAATTGATACAGCAGTAATGGGCAAAAGACCGTTCCAGGCCACCATAAAATTCAAAAAAATAGTATCTTTAAAAACGACATAAATTCATGAATTTGAACCCTTTTTCAGGTTTTTAAGACCTAAATACATGAATTTAGTCCATTCAAAAAGTACCATTTTTGAAAAAATGGTACTTTTTAAAAACGACATAAATTCATGAATTTGAACCCTTTATCAGGTTATGAAGACCTAAATTCACAAATTTGGGCGTTTTTAAAAATACCCAATTTTCAAATTTTTCAAAATCTCAAATTTGAGAATTACAATTTTCACCGCTTAAATCATGACCGTTCCAGGACACCGAAAAAATCATAAAAGTTAAGAATCTCAAATTTGTGATTATGACATTTTTCATTGCTTAAATTATGACCGTTCCAGGACACTGAAAATTAGTATTTTTAAAAACGTCTTTTAAATCCATTTTTCAGGTTTTTAAAATATATCATGTGACTAAAAATATTTGAAGGAATTGACATATTCTTAACAATAAGTTTAGGTACTTTTACAATTGTCATTCAATTGTAGAGAACATCTGCTTCTCGCATTTATGAATAAAATGCATTTCAGTGTAAGGAGCTGTGTCCTCCAACTCAAACATTTGAAAGGAAATAATGTATGAAAGAACAAACAGCTGCTACACCCACTTAGACATTTGTAAGACGTGAAATATATAACCAGCAAATCCTACTCCGGCTGCAATGCCGTGTAACAATACACAACAACAATAATCGATATGGCTATTTCAAACAATTGTGCTGAAGAGTTATTCAATTTAACAGTGTTTCTTGTCAGTGAAGGTTGTGTCAAAACGCTCTCGTCATATATTTCTCAAAATGAGACAAGATCAATTTGAAGATAGAAGAAAACAATCGTTGCCAGGGAGGATGAAAAAATTACGGGAGGAATTGGAGAGGCATGAATTTACAGATTCTTTGAGTGATTTCATAGAGCCAAATGGTGGAGAGAATAATACAATTGTAAACTTACACAAATTCTTGTTGCATGAAAAAAGAAACAATTCACTCAGTGTTATGTGTAAAATTTTTATCGGTAAGCACTATCTGCTCTCTGTTTGTGATAATGACAAGTCTTATTTTTATAGTCTCTTGAAGCAAAATCATATCAATTATTCACGCACCGAAGTTTCATTTGTTATGAAATTAGGTAAATTAGCAGACAAATTTCCTACGCTTTGTTGGGTGTCTGTTTCTCTTGTACTTTAAAAGTCACGACCTAATGTTATCGGAAGATTGACTTCATTGTGTAAAGCAATTATGTGACATTCCAAATGATTCCATTCTTCTCCCAAACAATGGTGCGTCATTTAGCGATAATACCGCGCTGACATATTCAATGGAATTTGGATGTTAAACTCCGCTATTGTTATTGCGATACGGCCGCAAGACACTTTATTTTCAATGTTAGACCATTATATTCTCTTGAATAATGGTGCGCCATTCAGCTAAAATACTGCGCCATTCAACTAATCAAATGAACGCGTTGACATTAGACGCGCTGTGAAGAAAATTTATCATTCTTGAAACCCCTCTGTTTTATATGCAATGTAAATACAATAGAGTGTTTCAACCAATGAAACCTTGTCCACTCGTGGACAGAAATCCTATTGTTTAGAAAACTTGTATCTTATATGCAATGTTATTTCCTGTTTTATATGCAATGTTATTTCCTGTTTTATATGCAATGTTATTTCCTGTTTTATATGCAATGTTATTTCCTGTTTTCAATCATTTTCATTATGTTGTTATGTGACGTCATTTTTCTCTCATCCAATGAAACCTTGTCCTCGCGTGGGCAAATTTACATGTATTTCAATGTATCCAAATTGAATGTATGCAAAGTGGATGTAACCAAATTGAAATATCCATGTGTTGTTTTTAATTTCTCATTTACGGGAATATAATAGAAACATTGTATCTTCTATAAAAATGAGAAACATCAGGGACTTCCAAAAAATATACAGGAAACAAAACCACATTAAAATTCGATTTAAATGAGATTGCTAAGCAATTGGGAATAAAGAATTTTCACATATTGATGAGTAATGAATTACTATTGATAAAAGATGTGCGAAACACTAACTCTACTAATACAATGCAACAATGTACTGTTTAAATTTAGATTAAATTAAATCATTTCAAAATTGAATAAGTAGTAAAGAAAGACATCATTAGAGACCAGTTTTAAATCAATACCCCCCCCAAGTAGTAAGGAAATTCATCATTATAAAAATGTTTTAAATCAATACCCCCTTCTGACTAAGTAGTAAGGAAAGACATCATTAGAGAACAGTTTTAAATCAATACCCCCCCTCTGACTTCTAGGGGTCCCTTAAGAAATTTTTTTATTATAAAATGAGCAACATAAATGAGTTTTTGAAATTATATGGAACACAGACAACAACGAATTTCGATTTAAATAAGATTGCTAATCAATTGGGAATAAAGAATTTTCACATATTGATGAGGGTTGAATTACAATTCCTAAAAAATAGGCCAACAGGAACCTTCAGTTCCCGGAACAAAGTTCCATCAATAACTGTAAATTTCATAACAAATCTTCATACGTCAGATGAAAAAGGTGTACATTGGTCAGCAGGCGTTAAAAATCATCAGCAGAACTATTATTTTGATTCATACGGTTTGCCCCCTACAAATGAAGTAAAAGAATTACTTGGAACGGGAACATACAATACGTTTCAAATTCAAACACCAGGAACTACCTATTGTGGACAATTATGTTTATACGTTTTGTACAAATTACAAAAAGGAGTACCATTTCTAGATATTATGTTAAAGTTAAACAATCTATAACTCAAGCGAAGCTAAAGCTCTGTTTTCTGTAATTCATTTTGATAAAAACGGCCTCTGATATCGTCATTATCTGAATCTTTAATTTCATAAGTAATCGGATAACTTTGATTTATTTTGCAAACTTCAAAAATTTCTTTAGTCCAATAGCCAACAAAGCCTTTTTCAAATTTATTCTTATATTTAAATATTCTAACTCTATCTCCAATTTTAAATTTCGGCTTAAGTTTCTGCAAATTCGAATTACTCTCATTCAAATTATTATTCTCGAATATTTTCTTTCGTACTAGATCAGGGTCGTCAGAAGCATTCTTTGGAGTTTCTTCAATACCAGAATGAACTTTATTATTGTACTCTTCCACAATTCCTGGTAATATCTTCAACCATTTCTGATTTCTTTGCTTAGTAAATTTCTTGAATAATTTATTTTTTAACGTCCGATTGAATCTTTCTATCACTACGGCCTTCCCTGCATTTTCAGTTGAATAAACTGAGCCTTGGCGATGACTTTCGTCTGTTTCAAATAGTGGCTGAACGTTTCTGTTATAAAATTCCGATCCTTTATCAACAAACAATTTCCTTGGCTTTCTCTTACTTTCTTTAAAGATTTCTTCAAACGCATATTTAACTGATAGACCACTTTTATTTTTTAAAGGCTTTACCCAAGCGTATCGTGTATATAAATCTATAACGGTCAATGCGTATTTGTAGTCCCTTTCATTCGGCATATGAATAAGATCAGCACTCCAAATATCATCTTTATTAAATACTTTTACTTTCAATAAATATTTAGGCCTTCTATATTCCTTGTGGATTTCAGACGCGTAGGTTCGAGCGTTGCTCTCAGAGTTATTAGTTCGAGCGTTGCTCTCAGACAGCTTAGCTGTCGTTTCATTTAAACCCTGGCCGAATAATATTTTAGCTTGTAAAGCTTTCTTAACAAACATTCTTTCAATTTTTTCTCTAAATGTAGGATTTTGAATACTATCTAATTCTTGAATCATCTTCTTATCAGCTGCATGTCGAGAACTTAGATCATGATTTCGATAAGCTAAATCATGCCTGTAAGCTGCAGCATCTACTCTATTTATCGGTTCTTCACCTGGTTTCGGATTATTATTCTCATCTAGTCTTATATCTAATCGAGTTCCTGGACCAGTATATGAATGACCAGGAAGATGTTTTTCTTTCGAATATTTACTCCAAATAAATCCAGGAAAGTTTTCTAATGTTTTTTGTATGTCACCACCGTAGGTAGTAGCCAAACTTTGTTTGTCGTCGTTACTTTCATAAATTTTACAATTTGAGTTTTTATTTTTGTTTAATAGATAATTCAATAAATCTAAATTAGAAATTTTTAATTTAATTAAATTTTCGGAATTTTTAGAATTCATTTTAAAAGATAAAAAAAAATTTAAAAGATAAAATAAAATAATTGTTTTACCGGATAGAACTTTGTTCAGAGGCTTTAGCCGATCGGACCAAAGGTCCTGAGGTTATTACCGAATCATACTAGGACTTAGATATATTCCAGAACCATCTTTAGTTTCTTTAATTTCAATTAAATCATCAACATTGTGGAGAATATTTTTAAGAACTCGTTTTCCTTCATCAACTAATTTTAATTTACTAATAAAATTATCTACTACTCCTTCACCCCTAGCAACTTTCTCTAACTCTCTATTATGACGTTTTTGTTCTTCTAATGCTGCCTTCTCTGATTTATTTTTATTTACTGCTTGGACAATACCAGCTGTCCCGCCTGCAACACTTCCTGCAGCTGCTATGCCACCTATTATTAGTGGAATTAATGGGAGAATCCCGCCATTCTTTTCTTCTTGTAATTGAATATTCTCTATCATTGGTTTACTTATGTAATACTTTTTTTTGTTAATCGTAATAGTTTTAGGGGTATTTTTGTCAACAATATTACGTAATTTTAATTCAACAGTTTTATTATTATTACCTTTCGCTTGCGACATTTTTAATAAAAAAATTTTAAGTTACCAAAAAATTTTAATCTATTCTAGTTATTAAAAAATTTCAAGTTACCAAAAAATTTTAATCTATTCTAGTTATTAAAAAATTTTTAAGTAAAGAATTTTTTAATCTATTCTAGTTATGAAAAAAAATTAAATTAATTTATTCTAGCCATCTTCCCATTAAGAACTTCAATAGAATATTTTACATCTTCTAGCAATAAACCATAAGCCATCAATGAAGTTGTGGAATCTTTCTTTTCAATATTAATTGGTACATCACAACCAGTCTTGATAATATCTTCAGATTGTGCACTTAAATCGAAACAGAAAACAGGATATAAATGTCTCCAATCTCCAGGAGTTAATTGTGGTTCAACTCCAAATTCTATACAAAGATTTCTATAAGCATCATATCCTTCCATAAATTGATTATTGCTATCGTCAAATCTTAATGGATCAATTGGATAACAGGTTTGATTTAATGAAACTTGTAAACTTCCAATTGTATTAATATGGAAGAGATTATTGTTCTTATCAAAACTTGGAGAATTATTTCTTTGAAAAGTTAGTAATAAATATCTTGGAGTATTCGCAGTTCTAGTAAAATGCCAGTTAAATCTTTGTTCGGAAAAAGTTACTGAACTAGCAGTACGCTTTAGAAAATTTACTGGAATTGGTTTGTTAGTATTTAATCTTTTTGCAATAGCTGTTTCAATCTCTAAACTAGGAGTAATATGCTTAATCCACCATTCAAGTCTATCAATTTTTAAATATGCTCTTTTTCCAGTCTTACCAAAAAAGATTAATTCATTATTTGCTGTACGATGAATTATTAATTTAAATTTTAATTGATATGATATTTTATCATAATCTAAATATCCGAATAATGGAGACAATGACCAATTTACTGTCTGTTTACTTTTTTTGTTAAATTCACGTCTTTCTTTATATGCATCATTATTTGTTTTATTTAAATGTTTTGCAATATTTTCTACATCTTTCGCAATTCCTGCTGCATCTGTTCCAGCGTGAGTTAAATCATCAACAATTATACCATCATTAGTATCAGGAAACCAACCTTCGATTTCATACTTTTTATTATTTTCACCAATTGTTACAAATCTAAGCATTGTATCAATTACACCTGGAGAATCACTTATTGTTTCTATATTTTGAGTTGCAACATCTAAACGCATTTGTGTAAATAATCTTGGAAAAAAATTATTCTCTAGTGCAATATTATCGGTTTCTGGTAATGGTGTTGTAAAATTGGCATCACTATATAAAGAATATTCACAGTGTAAAAATGAATCAGGTAGATATATATAACTCTGCTGATTATCAACTTCAAAAATTAAATCTCCTCCAGTATTTACTCTACTGGAAGATCCGGGATTCATAGCAATTCTTATATAGTCATTCTTTTTTTGATTGTAACTGACGAACGGAGGATCGTCTAATCTAAATTTATTTTCGATAAGCGAAGACATTTTTATAAAAAATAATTTGACTTTTTGTTTTTTCTCACACACAAAAAAATTTTTACTGAAATATAATTTTAGCATTTCAGCAAAAAATTTTACTAAAATAATTTTGCTAAAAATTTTACTAAAAAAATTTTACTAAAAAAAATTACTAAAAAATTTTACTAAAATATAATTTTAGAATTTTGCTAGACCAGCTCCGCTACAGCTTTGCTGGTTAGACCGAAGGTTGCTATTAATACCATTACCTCTTATTTCTTCAATTGAACGAACCGTAGGTTCAATTGAACGTTTTATGGCAACGCCTGATTTCTTCTTATGTTTACTATCAGACGGAGCTCCGCTCCTCAAGGTTTCCCCAACAGCTATGTTAGCAATTTTATTTTTTGTTTCCTCTGAAAGTTTTTTTAAATTTTTTAGTTCTTCAGAATCATTCCTAAGTTTACGAATAGCTTCTAGTTGTTTTAATTCGTTTTGAGACTTAACAGCATTTGATATTGCACTAGCTGTACTACCTATAGCAGCTGCTCCTTTTGCAGCAGATGTAATCAAATCTTTATTATTTTTAATTAAGTTAACGATACTTCCAATACCAGAAAAGATGCCAGCCCCTTCTTTTTGGACGGCACCTGCGGTGCCTAGGAACTTTTGTGTTCCGACAGTTTCTACACTATCATAATGGTACACAGGTTTCTGAGATGGTTCATGAGCAATTTTATTATTTGATGCAAAATGTTTAAGATTGTGTTTATAAATTATAGGCATTTTTTAGGATTAAATTTGACTTTTTGGGAAAAATATTTACGCTAAGATTTACGTTTGTGAATGGACAACAACTTCGAGATAACTTTATTAATTGACTGTTGCACTTTATCTATTGCGTCAAGCAGCGTGTGATGTACTTTAATTTCTTTTCTATTAACTTGCATTTTCTGTTGATTCATCTTCAACGCCGTTTTAAGAGCATTTAACTTAATTTTAAGAACATCTAATTGTCTTTTAACAGCATCTAACTGTTCTTTATTTTCTTTAGAGTTTTCTTGTAAATTTTTCTTTAATTCATTTTCTAAATTGATTTTAAGAGTTTTCATTTTATCAACTCTTTGATTAAGCGAGTTTACTTCATTTATTATTCTATTCATCTTTTTCATTTGTTGAGTAATTTTAGAACTTAATTCATCAACACTTTTTTGGAATGTAGCTTGTAACTGTTTTAAATTTTTTTTAATTCTTTCAGGTAGTTTTTCTATTTCATCTTCTAATTGTTCTTTTAACATTTTTATCTGATGTTTATTTTTAATGACTGCAGATTTTAACTTTATAGAAAGTAATATTAAAATTTTTGATTGTTCAGAAATCTTTTTAAAAAGTTTTGCTATATCTGCTTCTAGCTCTCTATCCTTTTTATCAAGTTTTAATAGTTTTTCGTTTAATGATTTGTCATTAAGTTTTAGCAACTTTAATTCATTCATCAGTGGAACCAAAACATCGTTTATATATTTTTCCTTTAAATCATTGATTTGTGTATCAACATATTGTTTATTTGTTAACTCTGTATTTTGTTGCGGAAGAATAGAAAGATGCAATGGTCCAGATAAAACGTCTCCAGTTTTCATGATATAATTTTCTATCTCTATTTCTAATTCACGATTATTCGGGATATATGCACCTCCACCAACATTTGGTAACTTCATTTTTAAAACAATAAAAAAGTAAAATTTTTTCTAATAAAAATAAAAAAATTAAATTTTTTCTAATAAAAATAAAATTTTTTCTAATAAAAATAAAAAAATGGAAAAACCAAATTTAAAAAAATTATATTCGTCCGCATCATCCTCTTCTTCTTATTCGACAAGATCAACGGGATTTGAAAATAAATGTTTTGATAATAATAATAATAATAATCCATGTATAGATGTTAATATTTTATTTCAATTACAAGCCGAAATATTTAGAGAACAGACTAAAGGTTTACCTTCTATAGAAACTAATTATTGCATTTTCTCAGGTGATCCATTTATTAAATTTATGGAGATTGTTAGTAAATATAATGATGTAGCTTATGTGGAATTAAATAAAGAAAATATGGTTATAATAGGTCATAATAATGTTTATGGTTTTATTAGAGCAGTTTTGCCGATTAGTAATACTGATTGGATAGAAACAAAAATTATTAATTATATCAATATTAAAGAATTAGTTAAAAAATTAAAATCTTTTTCCAAAGAAAAAATTAGATTATTTGTTGATGAACAAAATCAATATAACATTCACATAGAGAGTAAAAAACATAATGAAGAATTATTATGTCAAGTTTATTATAGAGACACAATTTATAAACAAGAAACATTAGAAATGCCGCAAAGATATGATGATGATACGTATATAGGATTATATTCAAACTTAAATATTAATTTGTTAAAATCTTACATAAATGGCTTAGCTCAACAAGAAAAAATTTATATGTGGACAACACCTTATACTATTAACAATGACCATAATCATAATAAACGAACTGAAGGTTCTAGGGCTTTGCCCGATCTTAAAGAATCTTATGATAATAATGATGATTCTGTAACATCTGAAAAAGGTGTAAATGGTAAAAAAGATTATAAAAATATTAGTAATTATAAAAATTTATCTAAATTTCATTTTCTTACAATTGAAAATAATAATGATGGTATAGTTGAAGATACTGTTAGACAACTATGTGTCGGGTCTACAAAATTTAAATTAGGATTTACATCTAATCAATTTAAAATTTTATCATCTTTAATAAAAACTAAAAGTGATTCAGATTATGGTGGTGTTATTAAATTTTCCAAAAGAGATCAAAGACGAATATTTTTCTCTATTATATTATTATCAGATAAAAAATGTAATTTAGAGTTAGATATTCCAATAAGAGAATGGTATCCTATCATGGAAGGGCATCCTATATCAAAAAGTGTAATTTATGATGATGAAGAAACAATTTATGATGATGATGAAGAATCAATTGATGATGATGATGAAGAATCAATAGTTAGTAAAAAAAATTTAAATTATCTTTTGATAAAACATTATATGATGAAACTTAATATGATAAAACTTAATATGATAAAACTTAATGTGATAAAGAAAAAAATAACTAAAGAACGTGAAATATATAATAATATAAAATAACACTCAAGTCCTAGATATTAGAATGTTTATATCTAAAATTAAAACACAAATTTTTCTTAAATTTTCTCTAAAAAAATAAAAAAATGGAAAATACCAAGTTTTATTGTGTCTTATGTAAAAAAAAGTTGCAAACAAAAAGAAGTTATCAATCTCATTTAAATAGTAAATTGCATTTACAAAATGTAGAACGAGTTGATGAAGGAAATATATTAAAATTAAATAGTTATAAAAGCTATCAAGAAACATTGCCTACTGATATAAAAGTTAAAAAAATGTTTGATGATTATTCACATTCGGAATATAAAAAAGTTTTTAATAGTGAAGATGAGACCATACAAGCCGAAGGTTCTAGGGCTTCGCCCGTACCAGATGGAAGATATTTATTTAGCGATACTGATGAATTTGATGAAGCTGAACGAAACGATGAAGTCTTAGCAAATATAAAATATTTATTTAATCAGTCTTTTGAATATAATGAAACCGATAAAACTTTTTCTGATATTCTAACCAACTTTTATAATATATTTAAGAAATCTTTCAAATGTTATATGAATGTAGAAGTACTTTATACAAAAAATGGACCTGATGGAATTCCTGAAGAAATAATACAAGGACATTTTACAAATTCACAAGAAATTCATAATGTAAATGATATACAACCCATATTTGAATCGATGATACTTAAATTAGAAAATTGTATAATTGAAGCCCAGTTACGTGAATCTGGTTGGAGATTTGTTAAAATACTATCTAAGAAAATAGTAATTGATAAATATAAAAATAATACTGGTGGTAGTTATGTTCCTTTACCTTTCAGTTCACCACAAATAATCAACATAAAAAATGAAGATGATTATTGTTTTCTGTGGAGTATTATAGCACATTTACATCCTGCGGAATATCATAAAGAAAGACTAAGTTATTATAATAAAGAAGAATACATAAATGAATTTGATCTTTCTGATGGCTTACATGAATTTCCATACGATTATAATAGATTAATAAAGTTTCATAAAAAGAATAAAAATTTAATAGAAGTAAATGTTTTTGAATTAAATGTGAATTATGTTTCTATTGGTAAAATTACTCCACTTTACTCAGATTCAAAAAAATTTTATTTGAATAATAAAAATTTATGTCAATCAGAAATAGTATATAATGATAGAGGAAATTACATGCATCATAATATTTTTTACCAAGGAAATATAATATGTACTGAAAAATTTGAACTTGTTAAAACACTATCACCAATAATGATTAGTCATAATAATTATAAAGGACGTAATTATAATTATGATTATGATTCCGATTATTCATCTTTATCTTTAGAATATCAACAAAAATTACAAAATTTAAATGAAAGTTTACAAAAATGTAAAACAGATTATCAACAACAAACAAAAATATTAGTACAAGAAAATGGCCATAAATATGAAAATAAGATAGAAACGATTCAAAAATTAAATGATGACAATAAAGAATTAAATAATGAAGAAAATGAAACCAATCAAAAAATAAATGAATCTTTAAAAAAATGTCTTCAACAATATAAAGAACAATATGATAAAGAATATAGTTATCAGCTACAAATATTAAATCAAAATTTTCATCGAAATACATTTAATCTTGCAAAAGAAATTAATGAAACACATGAAATATATCAAGATAAATTTGAAAAACTAGAACAGTCAAAACAATGAGGACAAGCGAATATATTATATTATCAGGGTCATTTTATATTGTGTAAAGATGTTTCTATATTCACAAAAACTTCAGAAAATACAAATTTTCCTTGTCTTCAATGTATGACAAGTTTTAGAACTAAAGAAGAAATTAATAGACATTTGGAGAATTGTCAACAAAATGAAGCAGTCAGAAACACATTTCCAAAAGATGATTATTTAGAATATAATAAATGGTATTTTAAAAATAAAGTACCCTTTACTATTTATTGTGATTTTGAAGCTTATAGTGTTAATATGACACAAAATCGAACGGAAAGTTCCAGGGCTTCACCCGATTCTGAAAATTATAATTCTGAAAATGGTACGGGCCAAGCCCTAGAACCTTCGGTTTTTAATTATGAAAAAAGTGCATCTGAACAAAGTAAAGAAAAATATTTATTTGAACAAAAACCATTATGTTGGGGAATGTACATTCATTCAAATTATCCTGAATTATTTAAATCAGAATATTTTCAATACTATGGTGAAGATAGTTCAGAAATGTTTACAAAGAAAGTAGAAGAATTACAAGGTCGCTTTTCACAATTGCTTGAAACAAATATACCGATGATGCCATTAAAAGAAAAAGAAAAATTAAATTTTATTAATGAAACAAAATGTTATTACTGTGGAAGAGAATTTACAAAAAATTATAAAAATGGCAAAGGTAGATATCTTGATAAGGTAAAAGATCATGATCATCTAAATGGATTATATTGAGGTGCAGCACATAATTCTTGTAATCTTAATGCTAATAAATTTAAATATAACTTTGTTCCTCTATATTTCTATAATGGTTCTAAATATGATTTCCATCTAGTAATGAAAGATTTATTTTCATCTGAAAAATTACAACAACAACAAATAAATGTACTATGTAAAACAGAGGAAGAATATTTTTCAATCCAATTAGGTTGCATTAGAATTTTAGATGCATTTAGATTTTTTACTCCTTATTCATTAGATGTTATGGGAAAAACTTTGAAATCTGAACAATGTAAAATATTAAATAAATATAATTTAAAACCTTTAAAAGGAATATTTCCGTATGAGCATATAACTGGAGATTTTAATTCTGTGAATAAAATTATGGAAGAAAAACAACTTCCTCCAATAAATAAATTTAAATCAACATTAAAACAATCAAAATTATCTGACGAAGACTATGCAGAAGCTGAAAAAAATTGGAGAGAGTTAAATTGTAAAACAATGTATGATTATACAATAAAATATCTACAGATAGATGTATTAATACTAGCTGATCTTTTTGAAAACTTTCGTGATATGTGCTTAGAATATTACGGAATAGATCCATGTTATTGTTATTCTACACCAGGTTTAACATGGTTAGCAGGATTAAAACATACAAATGTTAAACTTAAACATTATAAAGAAAATACATATGATAAATTATTATTTTTTGAATCTGGAATTAGAGGTGGAGTTTTATCAGTTTTAGGTAATAGATATGTTAAATGTTATAATAAGAAAGTAAATCCACAAGAATATGGAATAATGAAACCTTTATCTCCAGAAGAAAAAGAAAAAATATTAGAAATTTTTCGAACGAAACGAGAAGGAGTAGAACGTGAAAAAGCAATTGATGAATTCATGAGAGAAAACTATTTGTTATATTATGATTTTAATAGCTTATATTCTTCTTGCATGATACAAGAATTACCAACAGGTGAAATGTCATGGTGTAATATTCTAGATTATCAAAAAACATATGATGGAAATTATAATCATGGTTATATATATGAAGTTGATTTAGTATACCCTGATGAAATAAAAGATAAAACAAAATATTTTCCTTTCTGTCCCGAAAACAAAATTCCTAATATAGAAGATTTTTCAGATTATCAAAAATCTTTAATTCCTAAAAAATACAGACCAACAAAAAAACTTATGTTAACACAAAGCAATAAAGGAAAGTATGTTATTGAAGGAAGAATGCTAGATTGGTATTTAGATCATGGAATGATTCTCACCAAAATACATCGAAAACTATTTTATCAAAAATCTAGGTGGTTAAAAAATTATATAGAGTTCAATATTGAAAAACGCAAAATAGCTAAAAGAAATAAAGATGATTTTGGAAACGTGTTCTTCAAATTAATGAATAATGCATTTTATGGTAAGACTTTAGAAAATGTGCGTAATACACAAAATATTGAAATAGTTTATGATAAAGATAGGTTTCAAAATTTAACAAGGAAACCTACATATAAAAGAACTACTAGATTTAGTGATGAACTATGTGCTGTACATTTACGTCGAATCAGCGTAAAACATGATAAGTTTAATTTCATTGGTTTCACTATATTAGAATTAGCTAAACTATTTATGTATAGATTTATATATGATTATTTAGCACCTGCTTATGGCAAAAACTATAAATTACACTTTACAGATACCGATTCTGCTTTCTTAGAATTAACAATACCGTATAATTCTACACTTGATGAAGAAATTAATAAAATAAAAGATATCATTCATCCATCTGATTTATGTAAAGTAAAAGATGAATTAGAAGGAAATGAAGATTTCATAACAGAAGCTATATTTTTAAAATCTAAATGTTACTGTTATGATACAACTAATAATATTAAAACACATAAAACATTAAAAGGAATTTCAAAGGCATCAGTGGCTAATCAAATAACATTTCAAGATTATAAAAATGCATTATTTAATAATGAAATAAAAACAGCATGTAATTATAGACTTAATTCAAAAAAACATAACATGTATTTAAAAGAAGAACATAAATTAGCATTAGATCCATTTGATGATAAAAGAAAAATTTTACCTGATGGAATAACTACTGAACCTTTTTAATTTTCTAATTTCTAAGATAGACAAATTTCATATATACATAAAATAAAAAAATATTATAACACTATATTTGTATATTTTTATCACTCCGCGAAAATATTTTCTATAACTCTTTCATGAATTTTTTTATCAATATTAATTGTAATGAAGCCATAATCTTTTGACCAAGCATTGTTACACGATTGTTTAAATTCATCTTTATTTCTTACACATAAATCTCTTAACAAATAACTTAAGTTTCTTGCATTTATTTCAAATAGTATAAATATATTTGCATTCTTTCTAATAACACTTCCATCTAATGAATACATACTTTGTGTTAAATAAAATACACTACAGTTATTATGTCTACCTCTTGTGAAATAATTTCTCTGAACTGACTGATTTCTATCATTAACACAATCATCAAAAATTACACAATGTTTCATTGTTTTATCTAGTTTACTAGGATCTTGCATATTACCACTATCATCTATTAATTGTATCTTTATATGGTTATTTTTATTAGATTCTACTAACTGATTATTTTTTGCTGCTTCTTCACACCACGAACTTATTTCTTCTTCATCTTCAGATTTTTCATATTCTTTGAATAATGAAGCAATTGCTGTTTTTTTAAGATTATTTTCAAATCCATATTTTAAAAATTGATAGACGGGTTGTTCTGCCGTTGTTGTATAAATTATAAGATTGTTATAATCCAAAAAATTTGGAGTCGTTAAAATTTTAAATAATAGATATGTTTTTCCACATCCTGATCTTCCACAAATAACTGACAAAACTTTATTAGATAAATTTGGATGATGATTAAATTTAAGTTTTTTTTTATTTAATGGAGGTAGTTCACTCATTTTTTAATAAAAAAATTTATTTTTATTTTTTTTATTTTTTGTTTCTAAAGAAGAAGAAAATTAAACTTCTCTAGCTTCGCGTGGGAGTTTATACCTCCCGAACCAAAAGATCTATCATAATCTCTTCACCTCCAAAATTTATTTCTTGTCCTTTTTCATCAGTGATTCTAATGCCAATGTTGTTAATAGTTTTTCTTGTAATAGGGAAATATATTAATGTTTGTGGAATTACATTTAATCTATAACCAATGGGTACAGTAAAAGCTGGAAAACTGAATATTAAATTTGATAATTTACCATTTATATATCCTCCTTCAATAATGTCACAATGTACAACAATTGAATTTATTTCAGTTATTTTTGGAATCTTCTCACCTAAATGATAACCTTGACTATAGGTTTGTTTATTAAATCCTAATAGCTTTGACAATGATCTATCATGATTAAAATCAACTTGATGATCTTCGTCTAAAGTAAGAGAAAATTTATTAACTGCCGGTTCAACTGCAAAATGTAATTGTTTCTTATCTTTAAATGGTATACCTAAATGTCTCTTAATTTCATTTGATATTGTTTCAACTTCGTAAGAACCAGGAAGAAAAGTTAGTATTTTCCATGTTTTGCCTTTATCAGTAGAATATCTAAATTGATCATTCACATCTTTGATAACGTTTTGAATAGTGTTAAATGTAGAGAAACTAGTCAATGCAATTTGATAATTTTTATTTTGTTCCAAATGTAGAATGGGTTCTAAATTACAAGTGTGTGATGAAGTAGTTGTTATAATTTTTAACGTCGTACTAAATTTTGATGAACCCAAAATCTCTGTTAAATTTTCTAAATGATTATTAATTTTGTCTAAATCTGCTGAACACATTTTTAAACTAAAAAAATTAAATAAATATTTTTTTATGAAATATTTTTTTTATAAAAAATTAAAAACAACAACATATTTCAGCTACGGGCGAAGCCCTAGAACATTCGGTTCGTTATACTTTTATAATCCTCTTCATTTAGAATCTTCTTTTCTAACAGTCTTTTCAATATAGCATGAATTTCATTGAAACTAGAATTATGTCCTTCTTTTATTGCAGATATTAAAATATTTAATCTATTTAGTAATTCTTGTGGATCATCTGGTAAAAATACAGTTGTTTCAGTTTTCTGTTTTTCAGATAAACCTTTCCCTACTTTAACTCCCGTTGATAATAAATTTTCTAATTGTTTATAACGTCTAAGAGATTTTACTGCACCAACTATGTCTAACATAGCTTTATATTTTATGAGATCTTCTACAGCATAATTATTTAAATCTGCTCCTCTTAAAAGATTAACAAAATTTCTATCTAAATTAAAAGGAGATTTATCTGGTGAAAAAATTATACCTCGAAAAGGTTGTGGAAATATTTCTTTTTGTCCGAGATAAAATCTAGGTATTGTTTTTCCATCTATAAATGAAATAGAATGTTCAAATTGCATAGATTTTGGTAATTTCTTATTAATGTTTGATTCTAGTAATCCATAGTCATCTAATATAGTTTTGTGCTCTGGATCTGTTATATCAATTTGTTTATCATTATTTGTACTTTCTTTTTCAAGAGTTTTAAATGGTTTCATAGTTTTTTCAAAAGCAGTTTTTACTTGTTCGGTTTGCTGCATTTTTTCAAACATATCAGATTGAATACCAGCTTTTATCATTCTATGTTGAAGATGATTTTCTTTCATAATATTTCTTTGTTTTATTAACTCTTCTAATTGTTTTATTCTTTTAAAATTATCAGCTCTAATTTTATCCATTTTTAAAATATAATATTTGAATTTTGTGGTAACATTGGAATACAACAAAAACATTTTACTGAACAAATTATTTTTTTATTGCTTTGTTGTTTGACATCTTTTCGTTTAAAGTTTTCTCGTTTTAGGTTTTGTTTAATAAAGTTTTGTTCAATAAAGTTTTGCTTAAATTTTCGCTTAAAGTTTTTAGCTCTTCTAAAAAAAAATTGTCATTTTCTTCATTAGAAATTTTAGCATCACTAGAAATTTTGCCATCCTTTTTATTTTTATCATCAACTTTTTCTGTCTGTGATTGAAATGATATTTGATTTACTTCATTAGCTATTTGATCAAATTTTTCAATCTCATCTAACGTAATAACATTATCATCACATACTCTCTGAAAGTAGTAATGTAGTTTATCATAGACTTCTTTAATATGTAAATGCTTAGTTTTTAATGATTTTCGTTTCTTAGTTATTAAAGATTTATCTAACATTGTAACAAGTGAAGTTGCAAAAACACCCGTACCTGTTAAAGCTGTAGCAACTACTGGAATTACTAAAACACCTGAAGATATAACAATTGTTAAAGCACCTAAACTTATTGTTAAGAATATGCCAATTCCTTGTGTTACATTCTTAACTTTAGTCCATCTCTTTCTTAATTTTTTATAATGCTCTAATCTTAATAATAATTGAGATTCCTTATCTTTCATATACCTAACTCTATCTTTGTGCTTTTCTTTATTCATTTTTTCAATGTTAATCTTTTCAATGTCCATTAAAGTACAACTACGTTCATATGATAACGAAGGATATATTCTTGAGGTTCCTTCCATTTCTGAAGTTCCTTCCACTTTTGTTTCTTCCATTTTTAAAGAAATATTTTTAGTCACATGATATATTTTAAAAACCTGAAAAATGGATTTAAAAGACGTTTTTAAAAATACTAATTTTCGGTGTCCTGGAACGGTCATGATTTTGGCGGGGGTGAAAATTGTAATTCTCAAATTTTGAGATTCTTAACTTTTCTGATTTTTTCGGTGTCCTGGAACGGTCATGATTTAAGCGGTGAAAATTGTAATTCTCAAATTTGAGATTTTGAAAAATTTGAAAATTGGGTATTTTTAAAAACGCCCAAATTTGTGAATTTAGGTCTTCATAACCTGAAAAAGGGTTCAAATTCATGAATTTATGTCGTTTTTAAAAAGTACCATTCTTTCAAAAATGGTACTTTTTGAATGGACTAAATTCATGTATTTAGGTCTTAAAAACCTGAAAAAGGGTTCAAATTCATGAATTTATGTCGTTTTTAAAGATACTATTTTCTTGAATTTTATGGTGGCCTGGAACGGTCTTTTGCCCATTACTTACAGCAATGATCCCTAAAAATAGGTTTAGGTATAGTCCTATCAACCCAATCGGCAGTGGCGTCTTCTCCGTACCTGCGAGGCCTTCGGCGAATCCTCAAAAATAATTTTCCAACAATTATAAAATTGAACAGTGTCATCATTCATTTAAATTCGATAGCTTCTCGTGACAGCTGTGCACAGCTTTCCGTCTCAAAGTCAGCGCTCAACCTCATTGAACAGTTTTGCAGCACGTGCTCGAATCACAGCTGTTTTCTTCGAACAATTAGACACACAAGCTGGTCGTGTGTTCAGACGGATCATTGATGTTCAGACAGAGCGAAAGAAAGTTATGTGCGTGTGGGGCAGTAAGTTCATAAGTCAATAAGTCAGTAAGTTAATAAATGTTTATTTCCAAATACTTTGGAAAACATGGAAAAATATGGGGAACATGTGTGTGAACAAAAACATTCATGTTTCAAACACAACTATTGAAACTCAGACATCAAAAGTACATTTCAAGCGTGCGGTCAATTTCAACAACAAAAAAATCGTATTCAGGAAGGAAAGGAGAAAAATTTGCTTCTAAATGTCATTCAGTTTGTGTTCCCTGTAGTAGACTGTCGCAAATCTTTAGCTTTTTTGAAGGAATTTGGCAATGCATTTAAGATTATTTGGAATATGCGTGTTCATCAACTTGCAAGCGCACGCGCCCGCGCCAGTATTGGCTTTTCCAATAGACATGATGCTTTGCTTCTCCAATTTTTGCAATGAAACTCTACGCGATTCTTGATCGAGGCGCGGTATCTAAATATAGTAAGGGAAGCGCAACTCAATTGTTCCTGGATTCGCTTGATGTCAGAGAGGCCACTACGTCAACAGTAGCAGATGGCTGACGTTCAGACAAGACTGCGATTAGATGATGAGCGTTCTCCAATGAATGCAGAGTAATGCATCTGATTCGAACACCCAGATTCGGTAGAATTCCATAATTTGTTTTTGCGTGATTGATGTGACACTATGTTTAGTACTGCAGATGAGATCATAACCACGCCTTTCGTTCCAAGGGAATATACTGAAAAGATGACAGTCGTCAAGCAAGGTAGGCCAACACCTGATATAAAAATTGAAAGTAATCACAGAGAAAGAAATAAGAAATACACAAGACATTTTAATGCATCAAAATTTCAATCATGTGACCGGCTGACCGGCCATGAGAAACGCAAGAAGCTGTTTACCTTGCCTCCTTTTTTCTCGAGAAAATGTGGTCTGGGCAGAGAGAGGATATAGTAGTCAGTTCCTTGAGTAATGCGGTTAAGAGACATGAGCAATCACTTCTCATGTACATATTTGCTTGGCCTTAAAAAATGTTCGGGAAATTGTTACTAAAATTTCAACTTTTATGAAAATTAATGTTGTAACATGAAAAATGTCTGGTATAGAAATAGTATTCCGATGCCGAGTAAAGGCCTATGGTCTGGGCGCACGCGACGCCACTGGGAGTCGGAGTCCTATCATTTTGATAGGACTGCACATCCTTGCCATTGAGATCCAAGACATACCTAACGGTTCTGAGACCTATGATGAAATCCTGAGACAAGAGAGAGCGCTCATTTGCAAAAACGTGCTGGTTCTCGCTAAATCCGCGCTCAGGATCAGCATTCCCATGTGATACAATTCGAAGACATTTTGCTAGTTTGCTCAACAGAGTATAGCCTATTTTGAATGTTCAAGGGAATTTTTCATTTCCCATGCACCATCCACCATCCCGTAAACATGCGAGACTTTGAAATTGGCCGCAAACTAAAGACGTTGCTTTGTTCCGCTTGAGCTGCGCGCCGCATACACAATTTGGTATACACATAATAATAGTTAACTCCCTTTATAACGAATCCGGGTATAACGAACGAATTTAACCGGTCCCTTGAAAAACTAATGAAGAAAAATACATAATTCCAGATATAACGAAACAATAATACTCTCAGACTGAACTGCATTCCAGAAATTTGGCTGAAAACGAGTTTACTGAAAATTTCTGAACCAGATCATCCATATTTTGTCGAACTAGAATTTGTTAGCAAGAAGCAGTAACGAAACACTGACTTTATTGATGAAGACCTTGCAATAACATTGGAAAGAAGTTTATAGAATTTATCGAAATTTGTGAATCATCATATATACGCGCACAAAAGCAATATACGCGTTACAACAATGTGAGAATTGAACAAGTTGCTCTAATGTTTATCCGAACATTCATTTGTGCGTCGAGAAGTAAAAATTCAGTCGGAATTGCTGGTTATCCTAAAATTTGTGGAATTTGTGGGATTTGTGGGCCAATCACATGCCTGTTCAAAACCAATAGTTAAGGACATTCACAGACTGCCTGGTTATAGTTTAATCAACTCAAAAGATCAGAATTTCCTGATAAATCAGGGATATATCACATCCCTGAAATAAGAACTTGTATGGGGCATTTGAGCCTAGCGAACACTTTGTAAGTTGACCCATTGTGTAAACATCTTCACTTTCAACTGCATGACGAAAATTTAGACTGAATTTAGCAGAAAAGATCTGTAATTGACCTAAAGCACTGAGATGCGGCAAAACCGAAACATACATCTGTCCCGACAGACACTTTCAGAACACTGGGGCAAATTCGCCGAAATCGGGACTGTCACACCGGGACGTTTGGTCACCTTGTGATACTTAGGTCGAGGTTGAAAACAAGCAAATAAAGTCCACTGCGATAGGTAATCGGTTACACCCTCACTGCACCCATACACTGGAAAAACAAATAAGGGTTCCGGCGCAATACTCTCATCGCTGCGAAGCCGGAATCTGCGGTAATTTCTAGAATCATACTTCGAGCGGCAACTCCAATGATGAAGCCAGCCTTCAATCATGAAGCCAATCATCCAGCCTTCAATCACGATACTAGTTTCCAGTGTTATACGCGTCAATGAAAAAATTTGACGGCGTCAATTGCCAAAATATCAACCAATCCTGAAATTGACGGCGTCAATTTTCCATCATGCTTCATAATCTATTTTGAAACTTAACCCTTATCGGTATGCAACTTTGGAGCACCCTCATCGGTATAAGTGTCACATTTTGTTGCAAATGTCTTCTAAATGCATCCAATGATTTTTCATCTCTATCTATTACATTTTTCTTAAGAGATTCGATATTTTTGTTCTGATGACTTTTAGGTAATTGAAAGTGGAACATACAGAACTGGTTACTAACTGAAATAAAACATTATACACGTATAGGCCTACAATTTAAATCGATTACAGTATAAATGCGATTAATCCGATACGCAGAAAAGGCAACAACTTTCAACTTCCTTAATGTCTATATCTGCTTGCATGTGCATGTTCAAATAATATAGAATTGTACATTAAAAAACAGCGTACACAAAATATTCAAGGTTATTTTCATTCAATTCTACGATACACAGATCGTAGGCTACAGCTCAGATTCTCAATAGTATAAGCACTTTGTGAGCTTCGCTACTCTGCAATGACGAGGACACACGAAGTTTTGACAGAGATCACATGACGAGCGAGACACTGATGAGCACACTTTGCAACGGCCAAATTTTGATTGAAGAGTGGTCAAAGGAAGAGAAGTTGCTGGTTGCGTAAACCCCAAGATCTCTGCGGCATATTTCGTAGCACGCTGCAAGTTACGGCTTTTCTTGTGTCTCGTTTCTGCATATGGTTTGGCCAACATCAAACTCAACTGTTTCATGAAATGTCGCCGAGAGTTTGGATAACCGTCGTGTTTCATTATGAGAAAAGCGTTGAAAGCCGACACATCAAGCATATTATAAAAAAGAAGTAACGGCCAACGAACTGTCTTTCTCCTGCATGTAAATTCCTCAATGTTCTCATCGAACTGGTCCACTCCTTTCCACTCCCGAAGTTGTAGTCGATTATCATTCGTGGTTTCATTGACGATTCCGGAACAATTTCATTGCCATAGTGAGATGAGCTTAGCAACACAACGTTTCGGTTCTTCTTCGGACAGTAGGAAACCATGACAATCTTGTTTTCGTGATCATGAACGAAAACTGAAGAATTAGGCTGGCGATCCTTACTTTTCAATTGTGGGGGAATTTCTCTTCTGTTTAGCCTCACGGTCCCGAGCAATTAAATCTTTCTCGAGTAGTGAAGTAGCGAGAGAATGACTGGTGAAATAATTATCTGTCACAATATCTCGACGAGATCCATACACTGGTACGCACAATTCCATCACTACATCTTTTCCGAGATTTCTGTGAACTTTGTTGTCTTTCTTTCCGGTGTAGATAATTGAATTCAGAGCAAAACCACTCTTGGCCTCACAAAGCCAAAATATCTTGATTCCATATTTAGCAGGCTTTGACGGTAAATATGTTCTTCCGGGTACCTTGCCCCGGTATCCGACAAGCTGCTCATCAACGGTTAGGACAGTATCAGGTACATAAAATCTCATTAAGTTGCGTTGGAACAAGTCCCATATCTCCCGTATGGCAGTGAGGCGATCATCCTTCAGACGTTCTTCCCGATTTTGAAAGTTATCGAACCTCGCGGTGCGAAGAAAAAATTTGAATCGCAGAATGCTGACCACGGCCCGAAAGAATGGCCTTCCTTCGGTAGGATTCCACAATTCTTCTATCGATGTGAAATTGTCTCTTTCGAGACCAGCCCGCAGTAAAATTGCCAGACAAGATAAAATTTCGTCGAAAGTGAATGGACACATGTACGAATGAATTTTCCTGACAGTCCGTATGACGTCGCTCACTTTCCTATTTGTGTATCTCAAAATAATGAGGACGATTTCTTCGTTGACAAACAACTGAAATGCCTCCTTCTCTGATGATGGGTGAGCCAGATTACGCGGATGAAAGTTCGTGATATTTCGTTTCTTGACCTGGACTGAAATGGCTCTGTCGAGAAAATTATATCGTTTACTTGAATTTCCGAAGGTAGAACCTCTTCCTCTACTTCATTGCTGTCACTTTCGCTGTCAGTGTCATTTTGAACGTAGAAATCAATTTCTCCATCTTCTTCTTCATCTTGCTGTATGTGATCGACATCAACGTTGATGGGAGACAGTTCACCGAAAATTTCGTCTTCTGATGCACTTTCGTCGAACGAATCATTGTTTTCGCTGAGATTCATGATCAATTCCATCGCGGCTTTAGAACTTAGTCGAGTCATCGTTTGACGTTAGATCACTGTGCAATTTACGAAACACGTAGTCAAGGTTTGGTGGTCACACGTCTGCACTGTATCGTATATCGCCAGTGAGCGTTCGCACAGAGGGATAACGTTCTTCCGTATTCTCAAATGTATAGTTGCGTGTGTTTATTGATACGCCCATGGGAAGATGGCAATGAGTAATCAAGAGGTAACTTTGGAAGGCAAGTAATCAACCATCGCTAACTAGTGAGAGATTAATAGCGATATTGCGGTCATTACGATGACTGCAGTAGGACAAGATCGGTGACCTTTGTGAATGCAACAAAACGTGACACTTATACCGATGAAGGTGTTTTGCAACTGAGCTGTAACGTGAGTTGATATCCATGAACTTTGACCAGTTCGATGACCTTAGTGAGTCAGCTGAATTGCTATGATTTGAATTTAATGTAAATATGAATGCTAATATCTTGCATTACATAGATTGAGTTGAACTTCTGTAATGATGACTGAATAAAGCATCTGGAGCTAGAAAGACGCTCGTTTTAAATCCAATAGAACAAACACATTACATGGTGTCAGAAGATTCGGTATGGCTTCGAATATACCTGTACCAAAAGAATTAAACCTGCATAATGGCGATATCGCAGAAAATTGGAAGAAATTTGAGAAAGCATGGAGGAGATACGAAATTGCAGTCGGATCACAATCAAAGACGGACGAAGAAAGAGTAGCTACATTGTTGACTATAATAGGAGAAGAAGGAGTAGAGCTATATGAGACACTGGAATTTGACAAAATTGGGGATGAATTGAAAATAGAACCAGTGCTGAAAGAACTTAGGAATTATTGTATCCCACGAAAAAATACTTTGTTTGAAACATATCGCTTCTACAGACGAAAGCAACAAGATGGAGAGTCCATAGACAATTACGTCACCGCCTTGAGAACAATTGCAGAAAATTGTAATTTCAAAGATAAAGACATGCAATTACGCGATCATGTTGTCATTGGTATAAAGGATGACAAGGTTAGAGAGAGATTGCTCAGAGAACCTGATCCAGACCTGAAATACGTCTTAGAAATTATTCGTAGCATTGAAACAGCCCAGAAACACAGTCAAGCCATGGTAAGCGCTATTGATGAGACTAATTTTGTTAGTAACATGAAACGATTACCGAACAATAGTAAGAATAATTTCCCGAAAAGTAATACATGTAATTATCGACAGAATAAAAAGCAAGCTTACAAATTCAGACAACCAAATACTAACATGAAGACTCCCAATAACAATGATTGTAGATACTGTGGAACAAAACATTATTTTAGTAAAGATAAATGTCTAGCATGGGGTCAAACATGTCAAAAATGCAAGAAAAAAAATCACTTCGCACGATGTTGCCGATCATTCTACAACAAAGCAAATGCATTAAGTGACGATGAACGGGAAGACCATGAAATTTTCACATCTCTAGTGACAAAACAAGGAAATTAATGAAGTCTCTACGTATCTGGAAAACTGATAGATGTTAATTGGCAAATTGATGCGGGTGGGTGACACTTGTAACGTACTACCTTTTCAGGAATATGTACATGTACGTATCACCGGCGATAGATACGGAAACAAGATGAAAAAAGGCAATATTCGCATAGATACGTACAACGGATCGAGACTGAAAATTGCAGGAGCAACTATCATATCCGTTGAATACCCTAACGGTTATAAACGCGATCTGAAAGTTATTGTCGCGTATATCAATGCTAACCCTTTATTATGCTTAGCTACGAGTCAAGAAATGTGTCTGATTAGCACCCCAGAGTTGGAAGTACTTAGCGTAACGAGTTCTCGAAAATCAGAGGACATTTTATCTATATTTGATGATGTATTTAGAGGATTTGGTTGCATTCCTGGTGAATACTCAATTACAATTGATGAAACAGTGAAACCAGTGATAAATCCTGCAAGAAAAATACCTATCGCAATCAGGGACAAATTACGAGAATACCTGACAAAACTTGAATATGAAGGAATTTTACAAAGAGTGACAGAATCAACAGATTGGGTTTCAAGTTTGGTTGTAGTTTGTAAACCTGGAAAATTGAGGATATATATTGATCCACGACATCTCAATAAGGCAATTAAAAGAGAGCACTATCCACTACCAACAGTAGAAGTTGTTGCTACAAGATTGCAAAATGCAAAATTTTTCAGTGTTTTAGACGCAAAGGATGGGTTTTGGCAAGTTAAACTTGATTACAATTCGAGTCTTCTAACAACATTTTAACACACCGTTTGGTAGATACTGTTGGAGAAGAATGCCATTTGGGATCAATTCTGCACCAGAAGTCTGGCAAAGAAAGATGAATGAATTGATAGAGGGACTCAAGGGAGTAGAAGTGATAGCAGATGATTTCCTGATATGTGGTTTCGGAGATACGCAAGAATCAGCACTGAAGGATCACGACGAAAGCTTGAAGCGATTCCTTGAACGTGCCAGAGAAAAGAATTTAAAATTAAATAAAGACAAAATAAAATTAAGAATGACGGAAGTTCCATTCATTGGTCATGTACTAACTGATCAAGGTGTTAAGATAGACATGAGGAAGGTTGAAGCCATAACGAAAATGCCGAATCCACAAAATGTAAAAGATCTAATGCGCTTTATAGGAATGTGCCAATATCTGGCAAAATTTCTACCTAAACTATCAGATGTAATGGAGCCACTACGAAAATTAACACAGAAAGATGCAGAATGGAGATGGACTGAAGATCATCAGCAAGCAATTGATGAACTGAAACTTATGGTAACGAAAACTCCGATATTAGCATATTTCGACCCAAAATTAGAAGTAACAATACGATGTGATTCCAGCGAAAAAGGACTTGGTGGAGTGTTATTGCAAAACGGAAGACCAGTATATTTTACGTCTAGAGCTTTAACTCCTACTGAACAAATATATGCACAAATAGAAAAAGAGTGTTTGGCAATTGTACATTCATGTACAAAATTCGACCAATACCTGTATGGTAAACCTAACATCATAGTCGAATCGGATCACAAGCCTTTAGAGACGATATTTAATAAAGATATTTTTAAATCACCTAAACGACTTCAGAGAATGCTATTATTTCTGCAAAAGTATGATCTAAAAGTAACATACAAAGAAGGCACTCTATTATATATCGCTGATACCTTAACCGTTAAACGGCGTTGCGGGGTGTTTTCCACCCCAAGTGATATTTAAATACACACAACTTCTGTTATACTCTAGTTCGATTGCTGAAATCTCATGACTTTTCTTGGATAATTATAATATTTTTTCAGTAGAAAAATTGGATTTATATTCCACATGGTTTATGATTTAGGAGTAATTTTATAGATTCCGGTGTTGCGGGGTGTTTTCTACCCCATTCAAAAATGATACTTTTGTTCATTTTCTTTTCATCTAAACGAAATTTATCGCTGCCAAGTTGTTTAGAGATACAATTCTGATGTTATTGACTTAGCAAGCGTTCACGTGATCGCTTTCCAAGAAATTCTGTCCTCCTATTTCCAAGAAATTCTATTCTCTGATTTCCAAGAAATTGCACCCTGCGAAGCTTGCAGTGGAGTTGTCTCACGACGTGATCGATTTCCAAGACAAAGCGCCCTCCTCTCGAATACGCCAATAAATTCAGTGCGTTTCTTATGTGGTTGCACATTCTGTCGAGATGTCTGCATCAAGAAGGTCTCTTCCGGAAAGACAAGCTCGATTAATTGCGAACCGAATTCTGGCTAAAGAAGAAGAATTTCCTGAGAGCATAGAATCTGATGATGCTGCAGCAGCCGAAGTTGATGACGCTACCGTAGATCTTCCAACTGGAGATCATTATAGCGACGATGATATATTGGATGTCGAACAACTTGAGAGAATTGTTGACAGTAGTCCTGAATCAAATAATTCAAGTGAAAGTGACTCAAACTCGTCGGACAATCTCTTATCAGCCGCCTCATCTGTAGGTGGTGGAGCAATGATCAGTGCGAATGGAACCACGGGAAATAATTCAACCAGGCCATGGTGTTGGGCGTGCGTCATCTAGAAATGTTTTCAATGTCGGAA
Source organism: Prostheceraeus crozeri (assembly GCA_907163375.1). NCBI lineage: Eukaryota > Metazoa > Platyhelminthes > Polycladida > Euryleptidae > Prostheceraeus > Prostheceraeus crozeri. The sequence continues at coordinate 38,985 of CAJQUW010006992.1, read as the reverse complement.
ATCAAGTCTTACGAGCTGGACTGCACCCACAATCAAATGAAGAATCTTTCCTCGTGTATTTTGAGGATATACTCGCAGAAGTCGTGTTATTCACAAATTTGGAAGGACGAAGAGTTGCTTCAGCAAGTGGAGTCGCCTGGAAGCCAGTCACACTCGTCGAAATCAAAGCTTTTATCGGCTTCTTATTATAGCAGGTAAGTCATGTTCTTATTTCTGGGCAACTATTCAAAATTCAATTTACTATTCTTTCTGTCTATATAAGTACTATTCAAAATTACTACAGTAAAATCTATCTATGACATATTATCTCATAAGGAACAAAAAATAATGCGTTTTATAAAAAGATCGTCTTTATGAGTTTCGTTATAAAAGGAGAATTCTATTTGGGACTTTTTGATGGGTTCGTAGAGAAAAATACAGGAGAGACGAATTTTACTCTATTTTTACGTCCTTATTGATAGGCTAGTAATATAATACATACATTTACGCCTATGATGATGTTCATTGATAAGAAATTATGTAGGCTATTATGAACATTTTAGTTATTTGCATTCACATGCGGGATCTTTCTGTTTCAGGTTCGTTCAAGGCAGGTCGCCGTGATATCCAGGAAATGTGGCATCCTATTCGAGGACATTGTATATTTCGAGCTACAATGAGCTACATGCGGTTTTCACAAATACGAAAATGTATGCGATTCGATGATAAATTGCGCCGTGACCGGAATGACACTCATGCTCAATGCATCGCTTGCACGGAATTACATCGCGGGGCCGTTTTTATGCGTCGACGAACAGCTAGTCGAGTTTCACGGACGTGTCTCATTTAGACAGTACATACCATCGAAACCCGGCAAATCTGGTATCAAGGTATTCTGGCTCGTGGATCAGGAAAATTCCTTTCCCCTGAAATGTTTGGTGTACATTGGTGCTGATACTTTGTCTGACGAGGAGAGAAATGCAAGCCATTCTATTGGAGAAGCTGTTGTCATGAAATTGGCGGAGAACTGGTTGAACAAAGGCCGCAACATCACTGCCGACAGTTGGTTCACAACGACTCAGTTGGCTGACCGACTCCTGAAGGAAAGGACCACAATAGTAGGAACCATGCGCCGAAACAATCGCTCGATACCTCCTGCCGCCAAATCAATTGCCGGGCGAAGGAAAAGGGACTACGTACACTATTTGTCTGGGGCAAGGGTCCTTTGTTCATTTTGGGACAAGAAAAGGGTCCCGGTTCTCGTGCTTTCCACCATGCACTCATCCGCCATTCATTGTGAAAACCAAAAACCCGAAATAATAGATTTTTATAACAGAAATAAAGGAGGAGTGGACACTCTTGATAAACTCTGCCGCTCGTATCGATGCCAACGCAAGTCTCGCCGTTGGTCATTTTCCGTTTTCATGGCGCTTGTTGATGTTGGTGTCGTGGCGGCTATGAGGACCATGCAGCAAAATGAACAAGAGATCGTTTCACATTTCAATTTCAAATGTGAACTGGGCTTCCAGTTGGCGATGCCTCTTGTTCGTCATAGAGCAACTCTTTCTAATCTAAAACGAAGCATCAAAGATTCCATGCGGCTCGTGGGTGTGACTTTTTCATTACCAAGAAATGAATCGATCGTCGCTCCTCTCCAGGCTACGAGATGCCGATACTGTACCCGTCAGCAAGACAGAAAAACTCGCATGCGTTGCAGCATGTGTACTGTTTCCGTTTGCAAAGACCACGCCTCCCCCGGTGATAAATGATGTCAGGGTCCCTGACGGGGCCCTTTAGGACACTCGGGCAAAACTAGGGCAACAATATATTTTCAAAATAGGCTCTTTGTCTTTGTAAATGACAAGATTTTTGATAATTTCCCTGAGAAAATCAATAACGAGCAAGTTTTCTCAAAATTCGATATCGGGGCAAGATTAGGGTAACCTTAGGGCAATATAATTTCAGGGCATGTTCAGGGTATGCCCTGATTACACTAGATGATGCTGCAGCTCCACACACATCATTCACATGCTTCCTTAGTTATGTGCCACTTCCTACTTTCCGTAATTTGACAGACTCGGCAATGTAATTTTACCATACAACTTTTGGGTCACGTAAAATTACATGCTATTCTAAGTAAAACAACATTATGAAAAGATGTCTGTAAGATAAGACATATGATTCATTAATAGATAGCAAATTTTGTAAATTAATTGCGGTCATGTGATCTATACATCTGCAAAAGGAATATTTAGTTCAATCTACTCCGTCTCTTAATTTTTCGTTTTTGATAGGACGGCACAATGCACGAAGCACAGACATATATTCCTTCTTCTCTTCTCTCTCACTCGCTCACTCACTCACTCACTCACTCACTCTCTCTCTCTCTCTCTCTCTCTCTTTGCTCTCTCTCGTAATTCATTTATTCATTTTCTTGCATCTTTTTTATCCATTCAGAAACTTATCTTAAATTATATCCCAGCTGGAACATATGGGAAGTCATAATGCTGTTCAGATGCCTGTTGGTCCTACAATTACGTAAGACTCGTCTGCGCACACCGATTCACTATATGAAATAGTTTCCCCGTCGCTCGCCTGCTGAACCGACCTTCATTCCATGAGTCACATGACAAAGAGCTGATGCGAGCTGGTAATGTTTATCAAGCAGGCGTCATTTATTTGCTACAGTCGACTCCCGTCTCCCACTGCATCGTGATATGTGGCTGTACGCATATCAGTCAGCAAACTCGCCGGCATCACTATCTGCAGTCTCAAACTTGCGAATTTATAAGACTTTTAACGGCGATTCAAGTTAGTAATTTGTGTTTTTGACATTCAGAGGAACTCTGTCGTAATTCGATTATGCCTACAGTTTGGAAATAATCTCTGGTATATCTTCATCTACAGGACACGTCTTGATTCGCATTTAATTGCAGACTCAGTGAAGTACGTACTGCACTGTCTCTATATTTTCGCTGAAAACCATCAAATTCATGTGATATTGATTATTGCTCTAAAGTCAAAGAAAATGCAACATTTGATCAAAGATTTGGACCCGCTACAGGTGAGATGTTTATTTTGATAATTGCAACAGCATTGCATGAGCTCATTATTGCTAAATAAAGTTTCATTAGGGTGAAGATGCCTTGGCTTGACTTGTAGGTATTATGTGGGAAGAACCAAGTAAACTGATGTTATGTTCAAGGTTAGATATTTTTCTTTTTGTAATATATATTTCAAAATCATCGTCAGACAAGTGAATCGTAGTTAAGGTAAACAGTAAATTCAAGCATGCAAACTAATAAGTAACATAGAAAAGAGCTTGAACCAAACACTTTGGCATGGTTTCTTCACTGACTTCCTTTTCATTTAAATTTGGTAAGTTTGATAACTGTCCTGTCAGACTGGAGTTTATGGTCTAACTACCGGTGAATTGCGATCCGGTGAAGGTTTTTGTAAGAATTTTCAAAATGCTTGTAGTACAGCATCAAAAATTAATGAAAGAGGTTTTTGTCACACAATTCTTGATCAAATTAGATGAATGTACAAAGTGGGTTGGCTACATACAAGTTGTAAGCAATTTTTTATCCATAACAATATAGGTCCTACGTTACGTAGTTTATTCATTTTATTTGTCTGTGTTGCTTTGAGTGATCTATGTTACATGTGTTCCACTATCTGCACGAAAGAAGATGACAAATTTAAAATATAATGCGTATAGCTATAAGAATTTTAGAATATAACTCAATAACTGCAATAAACATGCTTGCATCCGTTAATGTCATTAAGTGAGCAATGTAATGTTCGTCCATTCTTTAAAGAGCAACGATTCTTTTACAAACTTGTTTTCAAATTGTGTTTGTCAAAGCCACCTGATCCGTCATTATAATGTTCTTAGGAAATTGCAAAAAGTCTGTCATTTTCGTACATGATATTAATATGTAAACATTTCAATAAATTTTATAAGATCTCTAAATATTTGATCGATTTTCATCAAAATTGTGCATATTCAATTAATTACCATTAAGTATTTGATAAATGAATAAATGTAATTAATGTTATCAATAAAGTAAATATACCCACACTTTATTTGTCTGTGTTAATGTCATTCCTTTCCATTGGCCCTCATTTCTTTTTTAATTGATATCCCATTTTTTCAAAGAAATATATCCATATCTAATAAGTTTTAATTAAATAAACATTAAATCAATCATCGTAGCTTGTGTTATCATACTGGAGGAATAGATAGTAGATTTTCTTTATTTGCATCATTGTCATTTCTTTGCTCGTCTCTCTCTCTCACACACACTCACTCTCCACTATTCCTCATGATTGTGAGCAATGGAATATCTGTCGAAATCTCTGGTTGAATTGCAAATAATATTGAAATGTAAATAAGCATTATTTATTGTGCCTTGCTGATTTATTTTTCATTGCTTTCGGAAAGCTATCGGATCTGAATGAGAAGGATTTCATTGCTGGTGTGAAGGTAGCGATGATTATGAACTGATTTTGAATGAACAATGAGTTAAGGATGAAGTATTTGAATATCACATTTGATAACCTACACATGCTGTTTTTGTTGGTCAGTCCAAAATAATATTTGCGCCTAGAAAGATTTTGTTAGTAGGCCCTAATTGATACTAAGATGCCATTTTTTATATTTTCATATTTCATCGAAATCTATCTAGTAATTGTTCTCATGTGAAATTGTAGCAAATAGTTTGGTTTGACCACAGATTTTATTTCCCTTTAACCCCAAAGGCAAGCTGAGTATAGTCGAACATTTGTGTTAAATTATGTTATTATACTATCAGTTATTGAACGGTTTTCAAAACAACTCTGTTTTCACATATTTCATTTTGTTTGGATTATCATTACATGTATGAATTATATGCATGCATTCTTAAAAATATATCGATATTTCAGATGAATTTCAATGAAGTAACACCCTTGTTGGTTTACTTCTTAGTCGATAAAACAGTAGCTTCATATAACTTGGAGGATGTAATTGGATGGTCCGTTGATGAATTCGAAAAACTGAAGAAAAGAAAATCAGTAATTTTGAATGCTCATTTTGATGGCAAACTTGAGAAGGTAAGCTGGGTGATGTTTGCAGATTTTCCTCTAAGGAAGAGTAAAACTCCCTGACTGAAATAGCTAAAATATTCGAGCATTTGTGTACTTTATTTCAAATAACACGCTATGTAACAGCAAATAAACGTAAATGTAACAGCAATTCACTGGTATTTTCTCAATTAACACGGCTAGCTGGTCCATATTGCTTTAATTATATTGTGTGTACCGTATTTGGGTATTACCCAAGCACGCATCTTACAAATTTTCACTCTTCAGGTGCGTGTTCTCCAAGCAAGTAATGGGCGCATCAAAGCATCAGAAGACTTTGTTGTAGAAATAAAATGCAAAAATAAATCTATCGAATCTATCCTTGCAATGATGAAACCAACTGCTTTTTCATCTGAACGACAAAGATATCCACCAGTCACGGTAAGGGAACTTGAATGATAATCAAAAACATGAAGCAAAGATGATTTCCTTGACTTTCATGATTTTATGAACTCATTGATAGGCAAGGTATAAGGTTATTTCACTTAACTAGACGCTTTCTTCACCTATAATATCCAATGTAGTGATAGATGCGATTACCATTATTGTTGGTGCAATGTTGTGTTTGGGATGAGAATGGCATAGAATAAATAACATAGATTCATAGATGTGCTTGTCTTTCGTAGTTTTCAGAATTTTATTGTGGAGTGAAAAACGATTTGCAAAATTTGCACAGACTTCTGATTCTTTTTTTCATGTTGTCACGGCCAGGCTGCAGCAGGAAGGGGTAGCAATTATAACAAACAAATAACAATAAACAAAGTCAATATATCTTTTAACTTCCTGCCTCCGCAACGCACATCAATGTGACACAGCAACGGAGAAATTGAGGAAACAAAATACTGCCTCACTCTATAAGAGAAAATAGAGATCAGACATAAGAGACTATTAATAAAAAGAACAAGCTTATAGAGCAGATTGATGTTCTAGACCTCGAGCTGAAAAAATAACTGAAGATAATTCATTGACAGTTAAGATATTGTCTCTAGTGTTTTCGTTGAAAAAGCCTGAGACACGAGTTTTATAGTTTTTTTCTCCAGACGCACCCCTTGTAGGCAAAAATTTGAGAATAGATTGTAGATAAATAACAGCACGGCTTATATTTTGTAATATTTTCAGACGATGTTTACGGATACTGATGACTCAGATCACAGTTGCTTTGAGAGAGCAGTACCCGCTCATGTGGTGCACCAAAAGCAGCCAACTTTCCTGTCCTCTCAGGAGGAGTCTACATCCTCATCACAGTTGAATATACCTACCCTTTGTCATTCTACTTCGCCTCGATCCGTAGACATCCACCCAACAGCTGTGCTTTCTCCATCATCGTCACGAGAGTTTCCACCGATTGTATCCCAACAGTCAACACCGCAGCGAAGACTCGATGAAGCAGTTGTTACTGATTACATGCTCATAACTGGAGCATGCAGAAGATGGAATGTGGATCCGAACTCTAATAAAGGTACTCTCTCCTTTTGAAAAAAGTAAAAAAAAGTGTCCGATATGTAATCATTCATTTACTGTCACGTTGCTTGTGTGTTGTTTACAGATGGTTGCGCTACTCAGCATTCCTCCTTAAATAAAATTTATATTTGATATTGCGGGTTATATTCTTTTCATTGGTAATAGTTCCCTAAAAGTGAGGTGGTTGCTCTTATTTCTAAACATCATTCATTTCATTGGTCTGCAATCGGCTTCTAAGTCTGATGATCTGCAGTCTGATCTGAAGTCTGATGGTATACAGAAAGCAGAATATTCACATACTTAATCTTGAAGAAAATGAATCCTTACATTGAATAAAACCTGACATTTTATATATATAGAGAGCTGATCATAAGAAAAGACTACCTAAATGATGCCAACATTCAATCGATTTTGGTGTCTTCTAATCCTATCGCACATTAGCGCGCCTTATTCAGCATTCGGGAGTTTATATTCCCAGCTTTCAAATAAACTACTAAGCATTCGAATGTGTTACCGTGTTTGCTGGACAGTGGTCAAAATGTGAAAATCACCCATTCTACCAATGGTAATTTTTCAATAGGAAAACGCGACAGTATATAGTTATGACCAAGTATGAGGAGTAAGCGCATTTTCTTATGCATACAATTTCTGCTTGCAACAGAAGTGATATATTAAGTTTATATGAATATGTTTGTGTAAAATATGAACTCTGAATCATGTGAAACTCTAGTTAAACTTCTGACCCTCTTTGCAGAGTTGATGATGGTTTTCACAAAGATGATGAAACACCAATGTACCATAACTACTCGACTTCAACAAATCGAGAAAGAGCAGACTGAGATGAGATCAAATATTTCGACGATACTGGAAGTTGTTAAAGAAGGAACTGAGGAATATACGGTGGAAAAAACGAATGTAAATTTTCCAATTTTGTCCTCTATGGAAGACTACGATAATTCAGGCAATATTCCAGATGAAAAGGTAAGTCTAGGTACCTTAATAGCGACTTTCATATCCTATCGTAGTAGTGCAAATGTATAAAACATTTGCAGGCTTGCCAAGTGCCCGGATTTGACATCAGCGTCCAGAAAAAAATCCGGACGCTTATATTTTTGCTTGGGCAACTTTTCATGGATATATAAGTTGTTGCATCTTTGCACTTTGAAGCGGAAGCTCGGTAATTCCAGAAAAGTAATCGGACTTATAAAAATATTTAATATTCGGTCTTTAAAACACATCTTTTTTGAATTGTAGCTTTTGTTTTCATAATGGAACAATTCCTGTTCGCATGTTCATGCAGGCCTATATATATAATTCATCAAAATGTATTTCTTATCTTAACCATGTTTCTGATGTTTGAATTGAAATTCATTACATTACCTCCCTTCGAGATTCAAGTTCTAATTGATCAGATTTAATTTTAGTTGCAGATCCATTAAATTGTTTGGAAGCTTATTGTAGATGATGCATGCCAGATAAAATAATGAGTTTTTTCTATAAAAGATGTTCTATTATATGCATGTTATCCAAAATATCTAAAGAAAATTTTCTCTCCGTTAGTATGGGATATTGATCATATTGTCATACGACTATTGCTGGAATACTTTCCGAAGTATAACTATCCTTTGAAGGAAACAAAAAAATAACTCGATCATCGCTAAGTTTATTGAAGGAGCTTTCAAACTTGCTGCTCAGTTAAGCGTCAGTTAAAGTAGTTTTCATTGTTTGATGATACCCGAGTCCTCATGACGAAACCTGCTGGGCATAGAATTTAAATCATCAAAAAGGAATATGTTTCGACAGCATACTTATTTACAGCCTTTGATTCATCAGATGAAAAACAATTTATTGATTTTTCTTCAGTTCTCGTGGATGCACAGAGAAGGTGGAAGAAATGCTAAGTAACATATTTACCGCTGTTTGGGAAAGTTGCTCGGTCCTGAATTGCAAATACGTATAAACCGACCCGGTACTCATCAGAAGATGAAATTTAAAGAAAATTTGGAGCAAAAACTGAAAGGTAAATGCCAACAAAATCTTTTGTAATGCACATCGTTCATGACATGGTTGTCATCGTTAATTACTGTTCGAGAATGTTTCCTTACTGAGTTTTCACATATTCACACTTTATAAATTTCGTTCAATTGTGGTTACAACGATTTGAATTGTTCGGCATATACGCTCGCTACTTCGTTTTTACAAAATTGACAGTTATCCGTGAATTTGAATGGTTGAGACACCATATATGTATATGGTTCCCGCATTTGTACATAGAACTATAAATTTTCGCTAGTATCACTGTACAAAGAAACGAATATGTGTACCTAAGTAATTACTGTACTTAGTGTTTGTAGAGGCGGGAAATAATGAGTCAGATTCTAGTTTTACTTTCTAGAACATACATGAATTACTTTCATTATTTCATTCTGTATTAAAGGTGACTCTGTTGGTTGCTGCAGCGTTGAAGTCTTATGGGCATTTAGATCGTAAACTTAAGATTCCATGTTACATTTTCAGTGTTGCATTTTTTTGTTGCATGTTTATACAAGTTTTACTTTTCTATATAATAGGTCAAGTTTCATTTAATAAGATGATGTCCGATTCTTTCATATTGGCATTGAGTTGTCTTTCCGAACAAGAAATTTCACAATTACACATTAAACTAAATTTTGACAATATAGCTGGCATTGAATTAGTCTTATTTTTTCAGATTCAGTGCATTCCCTTTTCGACAACATAACAAATCAGGAAATCGAAAGAATTGTGGCGCGATTCTTTAACAACGCACGGGATCTATTCGGAAAGAGGAAAGATCGGAATATATCTTCGACCACCACATCTTCCGTGGAGAAACCAAAACGCAAGAGAATTTTGGAAACCAGCAGTGACTCTGAATGAATGCCCATTCCACTCATGAATGAACAGCGAGCGAATTACACCTTTATTATTACTGAAAGAAGTTATATCCTTCATTTGTAATCATGCTTTATCGTTCATTTAGAAATAGCCTCATTGCATTATCTTGTTTGTTATGCTTTTTGTCATATGAGTACCAACCAAGTAGTGTTGATCAATTAGACGGAATGAGATTCAAATTAATGCATTTGTTTTAGATATTTGGTCATCCTTGGGAATTATAAAGTTATTTTGCCTCTTGATCCTTTCTCCTAAAATAGAGAATACATTCAAATTAGGGCTAGGGTAATATCAGGAATGAGTACTGAATTGGTATAGGTTTGGGGTTACTTAGGGCATCCCTTAGGGTATCCCTTAAGGGCCACTTCACGAAAGGTGCGGAACTCCACCTACGGGTTCGTGAAGGGGCCCGCTCGGAAATCGTCTAAGGGCCCCTTAAGAAATTTTTCACCGGGGGGCCGTTTTGTGTCCTGACTGCTCGTGACGTTTGAATTGATTATTTTTTCACTATAGACCTATCTGTGACGTCAAATTATAATCGGTTTGTTTATTTCGTATACACTTTGTTGATTGTTTTATATGAACTTGAAGCTAAGATAAGGTTTCAACACTGGGACAAAAATACATGTATTGATGACAATTATAGACGGAGCGTACTAACGGAATAGACGCTTTTTTATATACATTAGGGTCATATATCCGTTAGTAACATGTTTTCATATAGTAGCCTATGACATAAGAAGGTCGTTCGATTACTATTTGATAGCATCAGACAATTTTACCTATCCCATAATACATGAAAAAATGAAAATATAATAATGGGGTGAATAACACCCCACAACGCCGTTATCCTAGTAAAAAAGGCAACGCCGTTTAACGGTTAAGCCGAGCTTTCATAAATGATTCAACAAACAATGAACATTTTGACGAAACACTTCTTGTACAGTTGGAAGAAAATGAACAATTTCTTATATCTCTTGAACATATCCGAATGTTGAAAACACATGAATTTGGTGGATCAGAACAACAGCTTGAAGAAATACGGCAAGCTACGGCAGATGATCAATTGTTCTGCAGAAAATTATTCAGCTGATATCTTTAGGGTGGCCTAATTATATATCAGAACTAGCAGATAACGTGACTAGAATATATTTTCAGTATCGTGATGAATTAGTTTGCGAAGATGGAATAATATTCAAAGGGCAAAGAATTCTAATACCAGCAGGCCTTCGAAAAAAGTATTTGGCAGAAATACATTCATCACACATTGGGATAGAAGGATGCTTACGAAGAGCAAGAGAGTTGATATTTTGGCCTGGAATGAACGCTGAAGTCAAAGATCTCATTTCAAGATGTCACATATGTCTCAAATATCGAGCACACCAACAAAAAGAACCTATTATCCAAGAGCAAGTACCCGATCGAGCATGGGCAACAGTGAGCGCAGATCTCTTTCAGTATCGAAATCAACATTATATTGTTATGATTAATTATTTTTCTAATTTTGTGGAAATCGCTACACTTTCTAAACAACTATCCAGCAAGAATGTAATACAACACATAAAGTCTATTTTTGCTAGACATGGAATACCAGAAAAGTTAATTACCGATAATGGTCCACAGTTTGCCAGTCAAGATTTTGCAAACTTCTCAAAAGAATGGAAATTTCGACATACAACATCGAGTCCAACATATAGCCAATCAAACGCAAAGCGGAAAATGCTGTGAAAACTATCAAAAGCATATTCAATAAGAATCAAGACGCGAATCATGATATATATTTAGCTCTTCTTGATTGGAGAAATACGCCAACAGAAGGCATTGGTACCAGTCCAGCACAAAGACTATTTGGTAGACGGACACGAACACTTATACCAACAAAATCAAGCAATGATATGCACGAGCATATACAAGATAATGAATGCAAGAGAAAGCTTACTGAGAGTAAAGTAAGACAAGCGAAATATTATAACAGACAAACGAAGCCTTTACAAGATTTACAACCCGGACAAACAATCCGAATGAAACTACCTGGAAAAGAAACATGGACAAAAGGGATTTGCGTAAAGAAGGTCAATAGGAGATCTTATGAAGTTGAGGTTGAAGGCAAGAAGTACCGAAGAAACCGAAGACACCTGCTGAAAACCAATGAACTCCCTCCAGGACCGTACATCGACATCGATGAATACGATTTGCGCCAAAACAGCACAGAACTGCCTTTTATAGTAAGACGCTCTGGAAGGGAAAGGAGGAAACCAGATTTTTATGATAATCCAATTTCCCATTAATTTCGTCTCAGATTTTTATTTTTTTAAAAAAAAAGAGAAGGATGTAACGTGAGTTGATATCCATGAACTTTGACTTGTTCGATGACCTTAGTGAGTTAGCTGAATTGCTATGATTTGAATTTAATGTAAATATGAATGCTAATATCTTGCATTACATAGATTGAGTTGAACTTCTGTAATGATGACTGAATAAAGCATCTGGAGCTAGAAAGACGCTCGTTTTAAATCCAATAGACCAAACACATTACATGAGCCATGATTTAAACAACGGATCAAAATTTATCAGCGCAGGGAACCTTTATTGTTAACATTTCTTCATCGTCACAAGAGGAAAAATATATTGAGTAATTACTAACAAAGATATCGCTATTTAAGAATTCTTTGCAACAGAATGTGACGGCGTATACCGATAAGGGTTTTAAACAGTAAATAGGCTTTGTCTCTGTAAATACTTCTACAGTAGGCCGATAGATCTCTCCCTTCGGCACTCCGCACGGACAGCTAAACAATGTCGACAGGTCGATATGCGAAGTTGGTAGGCGGAATATCAATATATAGACACAGTCGATGCGAATTGTCATAATGAAAAATTTTGATTTCATTATTACCACCAGCAGTTCAGTTATGAATTGCTGATGACTCAAAATTGAAACCACGATCACATTCATTTTTAAGAATATAAAGATTAGACTTTCCCAACTCCAGCATAGGACTAAGCCAAATTCATTAATTTCACTTTTTCTGCATTGCCAGATGCGACATTTATTTAGTGTTTCCGAGAAAAAGAATCGTATAACATGGAAAATTTATTATAAAACATTTTGTCATCGCTGCATTTGAAAGTGACATTTGTGTTTGACTTACTTCTAATTTAATTACTGAGATGGTGCATATTGCATAAATTAAGGAAGTCTCCAATAATTCGTTTTAAACAATAATTCTTTTGATAATTACAAAATAATAATCTCTTGATATATTACAAAACTAACAATTTGCTTTTAGGAAAGCCAGCATTTCAAAGTGTTCGTCGGAGAGTCTGTATCGTTTAGGACGAAAAATGTCTCCCCCTACGGCACAGGCACGCGCACACGCAGTTATTGCTGTCGTCCAATCGAATGGTGTCCTAAATCCATTGTGCAGATACAGAATCAAACACTGCATCCCTTTCTCGCGACAGCAGCTACTTGCTTCGAATCAGAATGATAGTGGAAGAAGCAATCTATTCCATTGTCACTAAGGTTTCAAAAACCCATCTTTTTCTGATCCCGGGACCTGAGATTTTTTGCGATCCCGGGATTAGCAAGTTAATACATGTAAAGGCATAAGAACTATGCATTTAATACTAGTATAATCGGCTTCTTTAGATAGTACTTAATTTCTAGCAGAGATTTTGAACAATTTTCATAACTTTTATCACGGTTAGGGCCCATGCTTTGACGCAAACAATTATAAATATAATTTCTCTTCATTTGCAGACATAGCAGTAATTAGGCATTGTACATGTACGTGCATAAAACATGTATGTCATCGCTATCACAGTAAACGAATATTGGAAAATCTGATCGGATCATCCTGATAAGTGCAGCAGCAGTTGGAAAACGCCCGATTCCTTCAATGCTGTCAACAAAAATCGATTTCTATGGTTGAGATAGACAATGATGACAATGTCTATCCCACCTCCCACGTTCAGTGTATCATACTTTGTATCTTAAATGTTTACGCTGATCGTGGAAATTCTATATTCAGTGTTTCTTCGGCTAGCGCATTAACATTCATGTCAACGATGAGTCACGATTCACGATTCTTCGTACATTCATGCTCAATTATTTATTAATGGCAACAAGTCCTTGCCTCCTATTCAGGAGGATTGCTAGCCATGTCATTCACATTCCTGCTTGAAAATAGCTGATAATGAATCCCCGGATTCACAATCCCGTAAAAAGGCAATGATCCTTATTGTCTGGAAATCTTATCTGAAATCCTTATTATCCCATGAAAATCCTAATTGTCACCTTTCATGTCTATAGAAGACTACTCGAGTGACCAAATCTTGGCAATGACAAATTTGCCTACTGTTTTCTAAAGTTGACGCTGACGCTGTTTTTCAGAGGCAGAATGACGCCGTCAGCGTCAATTTCTCAAATTGACGACATCAACCACTCGTTGACGGCGTCAACGTACAACACTGCTAGTTTCAGCAAAAATCAACTTGTTCACAGTAAAATGTCGGGAAAGATGAAAAACAGCTGAGTGGACTGATTCTAAATCCGATTACGAAGAAGTTTAATTTGAACCAAAAGGAAAACGCTTTGACTGTAAACAAATTCGTGTTTTGCATGGAATGATGCACAGAGAAAGGAGCACTGCCAAGTGCATTAAGGAATAAATAGAGTGTTTAATTTCTTTATTAAGAGGAAAACGGATCATTTAGTTGTGTCATATCAACGACAAAATTATTATAAGTTAGTTTTTCCACAGTTTCAGCTCAAGCTGTGTGTCGTTTAAGATTTTGATTATGAGTATGCACTCTATTTATCCCTTACTCTATGGCTGAGTGCATGTGGATTTGGTGCTTACTCTATGGCAAAATGCCCCCTCCATGCCCTGTGGTGCATGCAGGATCCTGGACTCAATGGCCAACATCAATATCCTGATATTGGAGTGCAGTGGGTTAAGTCATGCAATAGCAGCATGGATGTGTGATAGAGATATAGAAAATTTTGGCCGTCGACTGGTAAACACACCCACAGAGGCAATGTTCACAGTTCAGTCATGGCAACATTTTCGAAGAACAGTGCATTTTGCTCATCTATTTACGATCAATGCGATTGAGACATCAATGATAACCACACTGAGCCCACCAACAAAGTCCAATGCATTGAGTCCTGTCCCATGGCAGATCGAAATTCTGTCCTAACTTCCCCTAGTTAGAACTGAAGTGACTTGCTTGAAGTAGTCACATTTCATCTGTATGGTCAATGTTGCATCTTCAGTATTATTTCAGAATTGTCCTCAGACTTGTCGGAATTCCACTTTGATGATCAAGAATATTTGTTTAAAGTGTGTGCATTTCAAATATTTCGTTGTCATATTAACGGCATCAACAGCGTGAACATCATCGCTCTCGGACCTACGTTTCTCTGTTAATTTCTACTATCAGACTGAATAATCCATATAGCTAGAATTTAGCTGAGACCTTGAGCATCATACGCTGTTGGTACGGTTACACCGTTGGTACTGCCCGTAAGTTTGTCTTCTTTTGATGACATGTCACTGAAACGACGTTTTGATAGTAATGTCACAATTTCAGCGAATATTAATTTTAACGTGTGAGAGTTTCTGACATGCTGCTCATGCAGAGCTTCACTGTGCGAATATGATTGTGCGGCTATGAAAGTGGTGATGTGAATAAAATTTCACTCCCTACTCTCTTGACTCCATATGCAAGTGACGTCGAATTGCGTGCTGAAGCTTTGACGCACAGAAATTTAACCGCTTCGCTGCTAGATTAATTAAGCTAATGTCACTCTATGTGCGGGAGAAATTTTGTCTATCAAACATGAACTTGAGTTCAAAATTTATAAATACTACCATTGTTCTACTAGTGCAGATACAGTATATACATCTAATGTAGCCTACCAATTAGATATATGAGAGACTTAAAATACTCATCTGAATCCACAATATATATTTTCAGTATGCACAAACATGTTATTCTTTCTTGAAGTCCTGCAAGGTATGGTAGTGTTCGAAGCACTGGCCAGGACAGAGTGCAGGCTCCGACCGACATTTAGGACAGTAAAATGTAGTTTCCTTTCTTCTCATTGTGGAGGAATGCGTATACGAAGTGCAGACACGACACTTTTTGCTTGGACAAGATTTATTCTTTGTAGATGGTATCCGGTAAATAAAATGTCTCTCAATCAATCGGACGGTGTTGTCATTGATTGATGTAGACAATTGGAGATTATCATGATCAACTGGTTGAAGAATTTCATTTATCACTTCAAGGAGGAATTCCACATACGTTTGGTCACCGCCATCATACGTAAATAGATAATGAGCATTCAATGTTGCATGCTGAAGCATATACAGCACAACTTTCTTTGTCCATTTCATAGTTTTACGTGCGGATTTATATGCATTGATCAATTGATCAGTCTTGTCGACACCGCCCATTTGCGAATTATACTCAGCTATCGCAACAGGCTTACTGACATCAACCAAACCTTCCCCTCTCACTCTAGCTCTCACATTTCGAACGTTATGATCATGCACCGTTGGGATCATGTAAACATTTTTCTTGTCTGAGTACTTTATCGCCAAAACCGGGCTACGCTGCTACTTCACGAGAACTTTTTTCCAAATCCGTATTCACCAAGTGTTTAGGAAAATATTTCTTGTTCTTCATCGCAGTACCACGTACTCCTATTTGAAGCTTATATAGCTCATTATGCAAAAGAGGAATGCTATACAGACGATCTGTATAAAGAATATAACCTTTCTCCGTGTACCGCTGAACAAGAAGTATGACAAGCTTTTCGAGTTTTCCAAGTTCAGGATAATCTGAAATTGTTTGGATTTCTTCTCTACCAAAATATATTTTGAAATTCAGCGTATACTGATCGCAGCATAATTTGTATATTTTAATTCCGTATCGAGAACGTTTAGCTGGGATGAAGACCTTGAACACCAGATTGCCGAGCAATTTCAACAAGGACTCGTCTAGGCATGTGTTGCGTAGGGACTAACATTTCTTCAAATTGTCGCTGCAAGGTGTTCATAACTGGAGCAATCATATGTTTCTTTTTATCAATGTTATCATCTGGCAGAGTACTGTTGTCATTGAAATGCAGGAACTTCAGAAGGAGCTCAAATCTGTCACGACTCATCAACTTCGGGAACATAGGAGTTGAAAGAAGTTTATTTCGTGTCCAATAGCTTGCTAAGGTTGGTTTCTGGACTATTCCCGTGAGCCACATCATTGCCAAAAATTTTCGCATTTCATTTTGTGTGGTTTCACGCCATGCTCGGACTCTCGAATTCCGTTTTAGCTCGTGTGCATATAGATTGGTCTGCTCAACTAAGATCTCGATGAGCTCATCGGTGATAAATAAGTTCAAATAGTCAATGTCTGTGAAACCTGTAGTGTCAACTTGTATTCCAGGCTCGGCAACAAAATTCAGCATACGGGGAGAAGTTCCATCAGCAGTTTTCCAAGCAGCAGTATCCTTTGACAGCACGAATTCAGTGGTCGTTCGCTGTTCATTCAATTCAACTGCATCATCTACGTCTGATTCTTCTTCAGATGATGAACAGGAAGTTACAGACTCGTTATCCGAATCATCATCAGACAAATAAGAACGATTGAATATCGCAGCTGTGGCTACACTAAAAGCCCGACGCTTTGACATGCTGACACAGAATGAAATAACTACTATGATCGAGTCGTCACCAGAGGATTTTTGTCACTTTTTAACCAATGAAGCGCAATCGATGATGAATGAATAGCAACATGTATGAGACACGTACTCAATATCAACACACGCTCGTGCGCCGTGAGAGATGACGCTGTATGCTATTATAACAATGAACAACGCGCGATAGGTTGCTAAGGTCAATGCAGTTTCATGAAATTCAAACGGGTACTACCCGTTGGCAGCATATAAAGTAAAAGAAACGCCGACGGGTATTACCCGTCGGCAGCACATAGAGTGACATAAGTGCCGACGGGTGTCGCCTATTATACACATAGCAAATCCAGGTTTTGAATTGTTTGGCCACAACTAATGCAGAAAAAGTGATTTCAGTTCGCCTTCAAGATGATGAGAAAGTAAACTCAAGGTTGCAACTTCTGTATATGCCTACCAGAATAAATAGTTTAATTGCAACTTCATTATTCCTTGAAAACTATTTCGCAATGCCATGTCCACAAACTTTTAGAGTGAAGATGTACTCAAGGAGCGGTTGGCGAGGTTTATTTATTTTTCTTTGAGTTGTTCTATGCGTCTACTCACCAATTTTCGTGCTATATTTTCCTGCACGTGATTCTGACGGGCTTGCGGTGGACTGATATTATGTGTGATAATCGAAGAGCGTCCGCCGGTTTTGAACATCGCTTCAACTTTTGCTGTGTATAATTGAAGAAAGGAATGATTGAAAATTGGCGCACGGATAGCTGTGGGGAAGTGTTGCTTCCATAGGTCGGTTCATGGCTAATTGACTCACTCCATCAGGTGCGCGTTTCCAGCTACATGTATGTGTTCATCATCCAATCGACTACATGCATTCATACATCTGCTTCCACGCCAACAGCAATCCTTGACCATACAACAAAAAAACAACGATGCTAGAGCAAATCAACACGTCAAATTTGTACATCACATCTGAACCGGTAACTAATCATCTCCATGCAATTTCGTTTATAGACGCAACTGTTCATGCATTTCTAGATGAAAGACTAGAAAATTCTCGCGAGGACTGTGACACTAAGTGGAAATACACCCATAAACGCACTTCTAAGATTTAATCTTGAACTTGTGGAAGTTATATAACAGTTACTTACACAGTTATAATGATCGCCTTGTTAACTGTTCATAGAAAATTTCAATGAATATGGAGAAAATGAATCAAGATGAACGCGTTAAAAACGCTCGGAAGAACACTTCTCTCGACTATCGACAAAAGTTCAAAAAAAGTATCTAGATGAACGCTTAAATTGTTTTCAAAAAAGATCAGACAATTGACAAAAGATCAGAAAAAGAATCTAGATGACCATCTAGACAACGCTCAGAATATAACTTCTCTTGAAAATCGATGAAAGTCAAGAAACGGAATTAGAAAGAACTCTCTAATGACAACTTTAGCAGAAGTTTAGAAAAAGAGTCAAGATGAACGCCTAAAAAACGATCGGAAAAATACTTAGCATTATTGCAATTCTATCCAACAGTTTTTGTGAAATTAGTGCAAATTCAATTCATGATTTATTCAAAATATAACTTGCTTCAATGTATGAAATTCTATGTCTATAGTTTTGATCAGAGACGAAAAAGAACGCTAATTGAACGTGCTGAAAATGGTCAAACTTTCGCAACCTATTTCAAACTTCTACTACAGGTACCAAAAAAGTTCTCGAATGTCACGAACTTGATAAACACCTAATCAGAACGTTCGGAATGGGCTCACGAACGTTCCCTTCTGGGTGGGAATTAATAGGTGTAGGAAAGAATGGGAACTACATGTAATTGATGTATGGTAAGGCAGTTTATTATACTTTGTTACAATAATAATATAAAGGCCCATAGCCTTACCAGGCCTTTACAAATTTAGGCTAATATTAGGCAATTAAATGGATTTATGAAGAAACACACATTTATGAAAGTAACTTGGATGCATGTATCGCACCAATGAAGTAGACCTAATGCAATATCTAAGCCATTGTATCCTACCTGTAAATAATATGACGCCTATATCAATCAAATTTATTACATAATTTATCAGAATTTAGCAACAATATCTTGATAAGGGTTTATTAGGTCATTTTGACATTATGAAACAATTATATGAATATGTTCAATTTTCTACTTTCCATACCTCTACTGCCCGGAGTTGCAAATATGCAACCAAACCAGAAGAACTAATGAAATAGTTGTATGCTCAATTAAAATATTGAATATCATTTCTATAACTCGTAGAAGTACGAAAAGCAGAAAAAATGTTTGGCGTTTTTTTCTGTACTTGAGCATTACAGGGTTAAATCATTTTTTATCAGAAAAAAATCGTTTGAAAAAAAATCTTTTGCAAGTGTCACACGTGCGATCATTGTTGTCAGGAATACGGCGCGAGAGATGTCAATCAGCATTCTGTAGATTTGCTTCTAATTGTATGAGATCTACGCAGTCATTGAAAATTATTGCCTGCATCCTATTGCGTCATTGTTTACCATCGTTAGTAGATATTGCAATTGCTGAATCCATGCTGCGCTGAATCATTGATTTTAGATTGACACAGAATCTGCAGAAAAAATCATTATTCACTTCAATGCAACTTCATAAGCTCTGTCATCCAATCACAGTGGTGGATTTATTGAAGGATCTGTTGAGATTTATTGGGATGAATATTGGACAATGTCTTTCCACAGCCGATTAAACAAGGCGGTATTCACCTGCCCTCCTCCATTAGAGACTATCAAGTAGTCCTTCTCCTTCTGTGATTCTAATTCTTTAAATAGACGCTGAAAGGGAAGTCCCATGTATCTATGCTTCAAATTCAGTCGAAGATTTAAAGTTCCTGTGACGTGGACGTCATCGATCCAGTTGAATTTGCTGAAAATATAAATTGTGTAATCAGTCTTCGCATCGAAAAACATTAAAAAGAATTTCAGGGAAAACGGCACAAAGTAGAAATTGTGCGGTGTTTCTCTTTTGATGCATGCACACTTATTCTGTTAAGTATTTATTAGCAAGTATTAATAGTAGCATTAATACGGTTAAGCAGCAATTAGTTTAATAATATTTCGGATGGTTTGCAGATTTCGTAGTTACCTGTGTGTAAAAGACCTACCAATATTCCATAGAAGAGTAGACAGCTCTATGCAGATTTGATGGCCATTTATTTTGTAAAGAATCGTCTATGTAATAGATATTATATTGCACGTGCAGGTCATTCATTAAGTCATAATCCGAAGACCTGAAGTTTGTTTTACATACAGTGTTATTCAAAAGTTATGAAACACTTCTTGCTTTTGTCGAAATCTTGAAAACAGGTGATGATGCATCATCAGAATACATGTATTTTTTTCTCTTGTTATCAAATGTGTCCATGCGCGTTTCAGAACATCAATAATTTCTTGTAGGAAGAGGAGTAATACATGTTCACACAATTTTTTACTTTGACTCAACAATTCTCTGTGTGGAGTTACCATGCCAGGCCCCAAGAAGATGCCAACAATTTTGTGGTGCGATCCATTCCTTGTGTGACCCACTATTTGGGTCATCCTATGAAATTTACGCTAATTTGCTTTCCTCTAATCAAAAGAATTTTTGCAATTGTACAACAAAACATCGTCGCTTTACCAAAATTTTCGGTCACCGAGATAATAAGACGTCTAAGAACAAAATGGAATAAAATAATTGGCTGAACAATAATTTAGTAAATTTCGAAAATAATTTCTTCCAAGGTGACAGAGATTTATCAATCTTCATCAGTTTATAGAATGTCATGTAGAAAAGAAATGAGAGGACATCGAGGCCATGTAACTTCAAACTGCAAACAGTTTAATACCATCAGTCAAGCTAGATGAACCTTGCAGCTATTCAGTATACTATTTGATATTTCGTGGTTAGAACAGCATTATCAGGAAAAAAAATACAAAATTATATCTCCGAGATTGGTACGTAGAGGATATTAAACTAAAATGGTATATTTAGATTTATACTGTTTATGGAAATTTACAATTTATATAATATTTTTAATATTTAATATAAATATATATAATTAATTATTATATTGTAATAATATGTTTTTTAAGTCACAAGATCACACAATGATGGTCGGTGTATACATCTCAGGATCTCGGAGTCCTACCAGGACTCAGGGAGATCAAGAGTGCGCCTAAGAATGTAGACACTGCCAAGTAGAGCAGCCTTCAGTAACTGAGGTACCCGCTGTCGACAGGGGATTTCTTTCAGGTATGTGGCTAACTTGTCTGTGTGGGCTCCTAAGGCTCCAACAACTACTGGCACCACTTTGACATGAATCTTCCACAGTTTTTGTAGTTCAATTTTCAAGTCTTGATACTTAGTGATCTTCTCTTGTTCTTTGCTTCTTATGTTCCTGTCCTCTGGTACCGCTATGTCAATTATGAATCCCATCTATTTCTCCTTATTGACAACTACGACATCTGGCCTCCTTGTTGTGATTCTCTTGTCTGTTCTTATTTCGAAGTCCCATAACATCTTCACTGAATCCGTTTCAATAACTGGTTGTGGGACGTGTTTCCATGGTTCTGTCGGTACGTTGATGTTATACTGTAGGCAGATATCCCTATGAATTTGTTTGGCAACCTCATTGTGACGGTTCAGATATTCGCCTGGTGCCAACGTAGAGCATCCTGTAAGTATGTGAGATACTTTCTCATCTGCTGACATGCACATTCTGCATCTAGCATCATTGTCTATTTTTAGTATGCAAGTGGAATGTGCTTTCGTCTTTATCGCTTGGTCCTGTGCTGCTGTTAGTAACGCCTCAGTTGTCATCTTCAGATTGACAGATTTCAGCCAACCGTAGAAAGCTTTCCTTGACGTTACTTCTTCCATTTGTCTTGCGTATTGACCATGCATTACTTTATCCTTCCATCTTTGGTACCGATCTTCTATCACATTTCTCTTCCATTCTTCGGAGGTTTCTTGCCGTTGCCCGTACAGATCGCCTGATTTAGCCACCGCCAGCAGTGGGTCGTCTTCTTTATCATTGATGTATTCTGCTAGGCTCCGGTCTTCTTGTTCTATAACCTCCCTTAAGTCTTTCAGTCCCCTACCTCCCCGATCCCGCGGTAGGTAGAGGCGGTCAATGTCAGCCTTTGGATGTAATCCTTTATACATTGTTAGTATTTTGCGGGTCTTCCGGTTTAATTCATTGAGCTCGTGCACTGTCCATTTCAGCACACCACCAGTGTACCTAATCACAGGGACAGCATGTACATTTATGGCCTCAATTACATTCTTCGCATACAATTTTGATTTCAGTATTTTCTTCAATCTCTTCTTGTACTCCTTGACTGTACTCCTTCACTGCCCTTGTCTTTGTTACTTTATCAAGGTTCGTATGATGTTGAAGGATTCCGAGATATTCATATCCTTCTTCGGTAGCATCTTTTATATGAACTTCTTTGGCTTGATATCCTTCTGTTTGTATGACTTCTCCTCGATGGATGATTAGTCGCGCACATTTTTCGATTCCGAATCTCATATTGATGTCATCGCTGTATGTTTTCATGTGTTGATGAGGTTTGATGATGAGTGTTGATGTTTCTGTGTGTTGATGAGGCAGTTGATGTCCCGTGATGCTTTCTGTTTTCCCGTACAGTCTCAAATCGTCCATATATACGAGTAGTAGATGGTTGATCTTTTGTCCCTTTGCTAGCTTATATGATCCATCTATGTCGTGCAGGACCTCCCCCGTTGATGAAGTCGTGTGTTGTTTATGAATTTTCATGCCTGGCCGATACAAGTATCCAATACATTGGCAAAACTAAATGCCGACTTCAACAGCGAATTGATGAACATAAAAAGCATCCGACAGCAATTAATGAACTTTCACATTACTGCAATAGATGTACCTCAGAAATTGAACAACAGTTTAAAACAGTATAAAAGGTAACACAGATTACGAGATACGTTGTTGAAGCTCTAAAAATCAAAGGTAAATCGTAGTGCTGAATACAACGGTGTTTCATACTTATTAACCCTCAGATACCTGAGGGGGGGTCCAGTGGACCTCGGAGCCACATTTTTCTATTTCATTTTTTACACTGACGATATATCAACCACTCAAGCCCATACAAAATCATCATTTCTGACAGTGAATCTGCATACTATTTCATTTCAATTCCAAGGGACCACCCTCAGGTCTCAGAGGGTGTAGAAATTCCATCACAAAATTTTTGTAATTAGATGAAAAATGATTTCGAACATGTCCACGATGGTGTAAAAAGAGTGAAAGTCATTTATTCAGTGTTTGCATCATGCTCGTAGATGTGCAATGTGTTGGAAGATCGCAAAATGTGAATATTTTGCTTTCGCACGTCCGTGTGAATTCAACATCAAGAAGTGAACTGCAAGTTTAAAGTTTTTCTTTTAGCGTTGAGTATCGTATTTGTATAATTATAGTCTTGAAAATCAATATTGTAAATTGTTGTGATTGGCAGTTGAATAATATTTCATGTCATTGCCATTTTAGTTGAATCATTAATTATTAGAATAATTTGTTGACACTGTCTATATTGTGATTTGAACTGACAGGCTGCCCTTTAATGCAGGGTTAATTTTCCTCTTTCCAAACCAATTGTTTTTCGTGTGTGCAACAATTAAGTTAATCTCCAATTTTTGTGCTTATCCAATCAATAACTAAATTCAACAATCGTTTTATTTTGATTAATTATCTTACATGATAAATAGGTAAATAACAGATTGAACAAAGATGATTATCTTTTCATTGTTTGCTTAATTGCTGAATTAAAATTGTCCGGGGCTGTAGGCCCATCAAAGTCACAATTAGCACCCTTTATTCAACAATAGAAAATAAACTAGCTCTGTCGATCTATCTCTCTCTTATCTCTGCGTGCAGTTAACACAGCGGCCGAATACTGTGATTACAATTTTTGTACAAATAGATTTATCACAGGTCTATCGAAAAAGTGGAATTGAGGTTTATCAAGGTCAATTCCAATTCCAATTCCAGTAGATTTAAATATCGTCAATTCCAATTCCGACTTTTCCAACTCTGGGTTTAAGACATCCTATTCTTCTACGCGCGTATATACGCGCTGCACTAAGAGTCAGAAATCACTTGATCTGTTGCTGTTAAAACATGGGGAATGACATCTCAAAAAAAATGGTATTACCAGCTTTATCTACGCTGGAACCTGAGTGAGGTGAACGTTTTCTCTTCAACTTGATGTTTGTGACTATTTCTGAAATGACACTTATCCACGAAAATCAATACATCATTCATACAACAATTCATTGATAAATGAAAAGGATATGGTATTGGCTAATCGTGTGAAAAAATTTCCAATGACTCCCGAGTACCGATGTACTAAACAGGGCTCAGATGCATGCACAAGTGTGGAAACACATGATCGTGAGAAAATGCATGCATTCAAATATGCAAACGTAGTTAACACTTCTTACTACCACCTCTAATTCATAAAGAACTTATTCAAATTGAATGAAACTTCAATAGAAAGCACCATCAGTTGCGTGTATGTTTGTGGTAATTACTTGATTTCAACTCTCGTCCCACTGGGGAGCGAATTTCGCCACCTGCTGATCTCCCGCACCAAAATACCAATTTTGCCAAACCACATAACAATTGAAAAGGCATTGATCAGGAAAACAGCATTATTGCTATTTTTAAGGTCATCTCTGGACTGAGGTGAAGATCAAAAGTGAAAATTCGCCATTTTTTTAACAAATTTCCATTAGATCACTATTTGAAATGGAAAATGACAATAAAGACTAATAAGCCATACACAAATCGAATGATCTGGTGAAGGTGGTTAGCAAAATGATGATTATTAATCATTATGAGATTGCATCATTGTATTAGATTAGGTCAAAAGTCAAATAATTCAAACTTTTAGCTCAATTCAAATAGCTCTAGAATCGCACAGCTTTGTACATAGCTTCAGTAGATGAAGAAACAACACAATTCAGCGAACTTTTATCGAGACACTGAGGCTTGAATTTGAATTTTGAATTTCAAACATGCATGCAAAATAAGCAGATAATTTCAAATTCTATAACTTTAAATTTGTGAATATCTTTACATTGATAGGAAAAAATCCTTTATGTAATTTAAAACTTATTTTATCCAAAATTAATGCCGCAATTTGAAGTGAATATAATATCGAAATCAGACAAAATATTCCGAGTATTCAAATTTTGAAATATATCTGACGATTTATTTTCCTTCAGTCAATGCGTAGAAAGCAAGCCATTAGAAATCTGGTGACCATAGCTTGCTAGGTCTAAAGGATATTCAAAAAATTCGCCAGGGCGTAGTAAAGGGCGCCCCACCTCGTAGAAAAAAAGAGGGTTGTTTCAGACAAGTTTGAAAACTTTGAGAGCATATGATCCATGATTCCCTGAAATAAAGCAGCCAAGTTAAAATCTTTTCATTCAGTGAAAGTCAGGTTAAAGGATTGTTCCTCACTAATTTTCATTTTTACACGTAAAGTTGATTTTTTTAGATATTACGCTCTTGGTTGATTCTCACTACAGAAAACGGAGAAGGAAAGGCAACGTGCAATCATGCAATCATAGGAAGAAGCTGGTTCAGCAAACGGTGCTTTGGCAAATGACAGGAAATCATGCGTGATTACTTTCTTAGAAGAAGGCTTATGTGAAGTCAAGGAATTCTTGGAATTGTGCAGAAACAACAATCTAGTCAGTCCGCTTCGACATGGGCAATGATTATTGGACTTTTCTACATCCTTGAGGTAAATCTCCTAAAAACACACTATAACCTTCGTACAAGACTTTCAGCTCATCTTGATGAGTAATCAACACCTTCAAATAGAATTTTTTAGTACAAAGCTAAAGTTGTTGGAATCCTTATTGACGGTGACAAATTCTCTGTGCAAATTCTCTAGTTTGTGCTCAACATCTTTCGTGTTTACACTCACTTTGTCTTTTGATCTGCAAAGAAAAGTACTGTGTTTTTACTGAAGTGCGAATTCTAACCTTCCAATCGGATGAATCATCCGTATTAAGCGGAGGCAACTGTATGTTAAAGCTATGTGAATATTCAGATCCTCTGCGCAGAGAGAGGATGAACACAGTAGCATTCTAATAATTCCTTGAAATGTATGCATTTGGTACACCGACCCTGACTAACGCCACAGGTGTGGAGACATTCGCTCATCGTAGATGTTCTTCTCAAGAATCTAAGAATAAAGCTATAATAAATTCTACATGTCAAAATATTTGGGTAAATAGAAGATTAGGGAAACAGTTCACTCATTGATTGATACGAAAATGTTGGAGAAAATGAAAGTGATAGCCATAACTAATCATATAATATTGTAAAGGGTTGTTTCGGATGTTATTGTTTTTGCTCATTTTAATCGAATTTCCATCTAGGATGTATGTACCCTGTAAATTGTTTGAAAAATGCTTTTCATAGAACAGTCATTTTCCTACAATTAAAAAACCTCAACTGGCATGGTATTTGTAGATGAAATTATTGAAAATTGAATTACAAAAATTATTTTTTGCGCCAAAATAACGACACTTGGGGGATTGAAGTAAAATGTCACTTTGCCTGCTTAAAATGTTACTTGTATTTTGAGAATATGTCTTGATTGCGTATGCCCGACCAACATGGTATAGCTAGAATCTTGAAACAAGAACTTGAGAGACGAAGTAATCCGCTCGCTGATCACAGTAAGCGTCAATACAGCTTCTTGAATAATTATATTGTTTTACGTTTTTGCACTTATGTGAGAAATATGAACATCCGACACGAAGGAACTACACAAATTAATTATAGCTGGTTCTCTTTAAGAGAGAGACATTATCAATATAATGATGGATGAGGCAGTAAATCGCCCTTGTTCTGAAATGACATTAAAATATCAGAAAAGGTTTTCGCTTGCTTCAAAATGACTGTTAACAAAGCAAGTAGATTTGAAGTTTCATCTATTTGTCTTGTAGGGAATTCTTTCTATAATTCAGCTGTTGGAATCAAAAGTACCGATTATCATGCACAGTCTGTTGAAGACGAAATATCAATGTTTAATCAGGAGTCTATTTCAGACGTTTGCATGTAGTAAAAATTTGTTAAAGCGTTTAGCAACTGAAAAACACTTAAAAGTCATGTTCAAAACGAAAAAAAATGATTATTTCATTGCGTAGAAGCATGATTTCACCATCCCTGGTTCCGGCTTGGAGGACAGGCGCACCTCCTAGCTTGTGCCCTTTGTCTTTAATTTGTGTCAAATCTATGTTAGCAAACATTGTGTTAGGATACATTTCAGAATTATTCTAAGGAGTTAAGGCATTGAAAAAGTATCAAGTACATACCTGAACACAGAGCACCAGTAGAGGTCATTAATAATTTTTGCTTGCATTATGTATCCTCTTCCCCCACTGCAGTACGGTGGATAAGAATCAGCTTTATATTCCTCTTTGGTTATATACCACTTAGTAGAAGGTGCACGCTGTGGCTTTATGCCCATAAAAATATGGCAATAAAAGCCTTCAAATTTCACGGTTTTCAAGTGTTTCACAATTCCATAAACATTGACTAAAACATCTTCATCAAATCGAATTAGATATTTGATTCCTTTGCAGAAGCGATTAGTCCAATCGAGAACAGTCAAATGCTTTATTGTCAGATTCCTGTAAGCATCCACAAAGTTTCTTTGGACAATATCACTGAAAATAAAAATGAGAACATTTGAATCATAGAAGTTTTATTTCCGTTTTTGCTTAACTTCGTTGGACTCATAGTGATCAGATAGCTACTATGCTATTGGAGTCTGGAGAAGAAAACCGAGGAACATGATGGCACCTACCTGGACTCTGCCAGCGGGTGCAGTTCAGAATTTTCTGTGTTCATTCCGAGATAACTTCTAACATGCATGTAACATGCAAATTTTTGGCACAATACAAAACATACCACAAATCAAAAATACTTAAATCTGTTTTGCAACGAATTGGCGAGAACCGAACATGTTGCCATGGCAGTTGGTTTAGGTCAATACGGCAGTGCTGCGTGATCATACTAAATTTTGTATCAAATGCAATTTGAGCTATTTCACTGATAATTTTCTATTGTAATAGTAGTGTCATGCATGTACTGTACTCAGCCATTATCCTTATATGCCGTTGCATTCTGCAACATAAGGAGTTGACATTTCGTTTAAGGAGTTTATTTTTCGTTTCATAACTGTAAGACGATGTTTCAAAGAATTTTTCGATTATTTGAAGGAAGCCTGATAATCAAATAACTCGAGTATATTTTTACTTCTTCATTTGCTGCATCATCCTTATATGCGTCACAATTTGTTACCGCAATAGACTGCTTATCTCAAGCTGAATAAATCAAAACTTAGTGAGATTTCGACGGGCATCTACAAATTATGGAAATGCTTGATCATCGCTTTAATTACCTACACGTACAATGCTGCTAGCTGGATTATGTCTGATGGTAGCTCTGATGGGTGAATATTTCTACTAAGTAACTCGACCATCCATTTTTACTATTATTGCCGTTGCATTTATCAAGAGCAGTGACGTGTCTCTAAATGAACGGTAAATGATCAATTCACGTTCGTTCCAATGTAGCTGATTGAGCGTTTTCTTGAAATTTTCTGCTATTTCATCTAAGCTGCATCAGAATTGTACTTGCTTAAGTGTTTGCTGTATACAATTGCGCAATGGACATGTTGACTGTACTCAGCACAACCAGCATGTCCATTGTGCAATTATCCACGACTATGTTGAGCAAGTACTTGAGTAATATATGTGCAATCTTTGCTCATTAATCTTCAAAAAAATCGAAATGAATTTAGGATTTACAGATTTTGATGTGCTGACAAAGCGACTGAGATTTCGCGCGCCCTCCTCATCTGTGCATGTAATTGCTTATATTTTTGAATACTGCTTTAAATCAATTCGGGAATTGTTGAACAATTCAAATATCTTTTACTGCATAAATTCTTTTTCCATTCTAATTGCGTATTTATAATTTCATTGTATGCATAGCTTATTAAGTTTGCTTTTCCTGATTACAATTCATATTTTCTACTCGACACATATGGTTCACATGCATATGCAGTTAAGGAACATAATTTTATAGTATTAATTATTATGACGTTGCATTTTGTGCTACAGTATCGTCGGCAATTCTTTGTGCATGTTCGAAACACATGAACTTGGATTTATTTACACATTTTATATATCTGTTATATTTCAATGGAAAAGATGAATTTTAACAGAAGATGTACAGATTGAAAAGTTGTGAAGTTATCGAAACAACAATATGTTGGTACTCACATGTATAATGTGGAAAAGGCATTGTAATATAAAAAATGTTGTCATCTTTTAAGTTTCAAATGCATACTCAAATAAGCCAGTCTAGATATCTATGAGGTACTTCTTTGAGATATAGAAAGAAATGCGAAGACTCAAGTTGGATATCTCAAGTTGCGTTATACTTATCTGATATAAAAATCTCACGCATTGCCCTCATCAAATGTTGGCAACCCTGTTATGGCTTCGGGTATTTAGGATATTCAACTTGTGGAATGCTATGAACAAGCAATCTTGCACTAGTTGCGCTAATAGCTATTGCGCAACTATCCCTCACGAAAAATCCTCATGATTTTTTATAAGATTTTTGCTCATATATATATCATGAAATTTAATGCGGATTTGGAAAGTTTTCGTATGAAATATGTCATCAAATTTCATGAGCTTTCTCATGAAAATCTCATTAATAAATTAACAATTGTTTTTTCATACTTCTGAATTTATTTTTCTCGCATATAGTTATTGAAGCTTTCTTGGTCTAGCCACATTGCCCCAAAGCATTCCCACGCCATGTCCACAATGCCATTTTAGTATTCGCAAAAATAGATCACTATTTATCATGATCATATGTTTAACTGTGATTGTATATATGTCTATTTTCAACATCTTGCATAGTAATGATAGTTGTAAAGTCAAACTATGCATCATTTCGAAAATGTTGTTGCACATCGCCATGATACATCCTATATATTTTTATTTTTATCTTTTATAAACTGACCTTGAACATCTTGATCGATTGAATAAGCTTTCTTATTTCCTTTCGCGGCTAGCATGCATGACTTACTACTTATAAGCTAATTTTCACGAAGACCTCATAAATGTTCATGATTTTCTCATGAACGCGATCAACGCATCATGAGAACCTCATGAGTTAAATATTTTCTTGTGAGAATATCATGAGACTCATAATAATCTCATGAGCTCTCATACAAATCTCATGAATCCGCATGAAATTTCATGAGTTCTCATGAAAAAATTTCGTGAGGGATAGTACATGATTGCTTCCTTATGCCATTCCACGAGTTGGATATCTTAGGTGCGCGAACCCAAACCTGATCAGTAGGGCTTAAAAAAGTCAATGAAGTCAAAATTCGTAAGTTTTCTGCATAATATCCATGGAATCGTTATTAAAACTGGAATTGTCATATTCGTCTCCGAATATGTTCGTCGAAAAAGCAGAAGGCATGGAGTGACCTGACAGATGCTTTCAACAGTGGATTCAACACGACGAAATCAACTTCTTAGTTGAAGATCCTGTGGAAAGGCTTGAAGTCAAAAACGAAGAAGAACATTGCACATATCAAGCGAGGGACACATGCGACCGGTGGGAGTGTGAATATGGCACCAAGTCTGCCCGTCTCCGATGAACAAATATCGGAAATAATAGGTGCGTAATTGGAGCCACTTGACTGCAGCTTTGATGGGGATGCTGATATAACTCATTCTGGCTCAAAGGTTGACATTGATGGTAGCGATGATGACCCAGAAATCAAGAACAGGCAGGACAATGAGTCATCAGGAATGGTATTGGCATCAATTTCGAATGCATCAATGGAAAAGACAAGGGATCGTATCTCAAGGCGCCCATCAACTCTTGATTTCTACACCATTTCAAGAGAGCGATTGGAGGTTGAAAGGAGGGAAGACGACCGCACTGGAGCGAATTGCTGAGGTCAGTATATGTGTCTTTAACAAATGCATGCAACCCGTCTTAAATGCTCTCCTTTTTTCAGGCTCTGGAAAAATTGACGAACTCGGCATGCAGAGGTATGCCGCCAAGAGAATCCGATCAAGACAGTACGAGCCTGAGAAGGACAAGTGGCTTCCTACAGCAGCTGCTTTCAGACGAATAGGACATCGGTTTTGGAAATTAGACAGGTTTTTTGAACTTGTTTTGTGTAGGCCTATATGTATAATGTGTACATTACATAATCAAATCATCCTGTTATTCTGTTATGTAGCTTTGCATCACTAGCTGAAATGCTTTATGTCACTGAGCGCAAACTCATTATAAATCAAACGCAAGAACAGCCAATTTCAAAATATGATGATTTTTCTACATTGACCGATCTCTTATTATCGTGAAAAGGATTGCACCAGTGAATCATGATAATGTGCCTACACATTCATAAATAAAATGAATTTTCAGGGATTTTTGTATGGGTTTACGAATGAACATAATTTCAAATAGCCGATATTCATCAACAGTGCCCCTAAAACTCACAGGACAACAAGTCCTTAAGCACAAGTTAGAGAATGCACATAATTTACTCAAGGATGTTATTAGATCTCACAACTGTAGGAGAGGGTCAATGAGAGAGAGAGAGAGAGAGAGAGAGAGCGAACGAAAGCGAGACAATTAAGCTATGCTAAATTGGCATACCGATGCCAAAAAGCCAAAAGCAGGCTTGTTGAGCTGGAAATGCATTTTTATTGAACTAATAATTAAATGTCCCCGTTATTAGATATCCAGATGCGCAGACAATTCCAGAGATAAAAAAAGTCTTCTGTAGCCCCACTCATTCCATTGAAATTGTTGCAAAAAGTTGATGATTTGATTTACATTCATGTGTTCCTCAAGCAAGGATTTGTTCAATAAGTCTTCGACGAAAAACATTTCCGTGAGCTTGATTGCCACTATAGACATGGTCATCACCAGTATTTACATGTAGAATCTCTTCATTGTCATCAAAGAAATTTGAATCGCCATCGCTAACTGCAATGTTGTGCAGTACAGCAGCTGCAACAATAAGATGTGGTACCTTGGAAAGCTTCATTCGCAACCCATATTTGAGAATAGGAAATCGACGTTTCCATTGTCCAAACAGTCTTTCAATTGTCATGCGTGTACGAATATGAGCACCGTTATTCGGTACCGTTATTGATTCGAAGCAGTGGGTTAGGAGTTTTGGTGAACATGGATATCCACTACGGTATCTCCAAGAAGGTATCCTTGATAACGATTGCTTTCAAAATCCATGCGTATTCGAGAATTATCCCAGATTCTTGAATCATGAATGGATCCTTGCCATCTGGCCACTATGCTGGTTATTCTGCAGCGTGCATCGCATACAAATTGGACATTGAGCGAATACCAGTGATGCCGATTAACATACATCGCAACGTACTGCGGGGGGACATTAAATACGAGACGCACATGTGTACAATCTATTGCTTCCAAAACACCATGAAAGTTTGCAATCCGGTAAAAATCTATTTTTGCTGAATCAATTTCTTCTTGAGATTCCGGCATTTTTATGTATCTTGAGCTCAATGCTGCAATCGCATTCGATACTCGCACAATAACTCTGCGCACGGTGGGTGAAGAAAATCAGTGAATGTCACCCACTTCATGGTAAAATTGGTCGGTCGCCAAGAAACGAGGAAATGTAAAAGTTTGTTGCTCTGGAGACACTGCCAAGCTTCGACGGGTAGGAGATGTAATGACTCCCCTTATAGAAGAAATAAGTGTATTCACACACGACTTTGTCAATCTATAGCGCAATCGGAAATTTGTCTCGTCAGAACAATCAAATGGATAATTTCGATCACGGAAGACACGCTCCTTTCTCAGGGCACGCATCATTAAGACATAACCTGCCATTTCGAGCAGCGACTAAAGAAACTGATCGCATTTGACTTCACTAGCAGAGTTATACCCACCCTCTTGAGGGAGTAAATCTATTGATTTTGTAGAGCTACTACCGGGCGTAAAGAAATTGCTCCTCGCGAGTAATCCCGGTAGTAACTAACACCGCTTCGTGAAATCGGCTCAATGTGATTTACTTGCCTCTCTATGCCAGGCTGCAGACTGCACATCCCAAACATATTTCATGAAGAGAGAATAGGGGTACAATACTATGTCTCCAACCAACCTATTTTCTTGATTGTCGATGAATCAGACGTCAGAAGTATGTCAGCATTTTATTATTTATCAATTTGATTAGCGTGGTTCGTTAGACACAACAAATTTTTAGATAAATTCGTCAAAGGAAAGCGAATTTATGAATCGCTATGCGGGCTTATCACATATGCCTTTAATAGCGAACTTTATTAGGTCAAAAATTCTGTGTCAGTAAGTCAAATTTTTTCATTTTTAGGTCGAAATTCTGCAAGCCCTATTGATAAAATGTCATTGACCCTTTTATACGAAATGAGGCTGACTTTTTGAATCGATGTCTTTCATACGGAAGTTACATGTATCATTGTATTCTTGTAAGTCTTTAATTTTATTCAATTCTTGTTACTTTTGCTCTGCGGGCGTTGTGAATTAATGTATTTGAAATCATCAGCGAGGTGCTTGTGGAGACAGCGGAAATTGCTAAACAAATGCCTTGTTTTTTTGTACAGTTATAGGAGTCACAATAAGAATCACAATTACCGTAAATTTGAAGACTCTCCAACTACATTTCATTGCCTTCCGTTGAAAAGTAAACCGCAGGATCCATGGATAACGAACAATATATATTTTACACCGACGACAATCTTTGGTGGCATAGTGAATACACTCTTACAACTGCTGAATTTGATATCTATAGTGAAATCATTCCATCAGTCTCAATCGATCTTCCTCAGGCAGAAGAAGATGAGTCTCAATCGAAATCGAAGCAAAACCCTCAACTGTGTATTGAAAACTAACTTTGTTCGTCGCATCAAATCAGAGTCATCAACTATCTGTGAATACGGGTAGGCATATACTCGTACTATTTCAGTTGATGCTAAAAGCAGTTTTCGTCTATCCTTGAAATTTATTGACCAGATTAAAATAGCTAATTAAAAGATATGCACTGTTTTTAGCATCAACTGAAATATACTCGTACTTTTCGAATTTCGGACCGACAGAAGCATTGCAAAGCTTCATTGCAACATTGCATTGCCTGCAAACAAGCATTGCAGGCATATGAAATTTCATTGATTATGTGATGCAAATATAATACCGGGTGTTTCAAAAGTTTTAGTACAAGAATTTTGTTAACATTATATGAGTTTGATCGGTGTTGAATCAAGTCAAATAGGTAGCCTAAACTATTCAGTCAATCTACATGACTGTGGAGGATGAGATGTTCGATAGCTATTCAGATATCTTGAAATTATTGAATTGTTGAATAAGATGTCTATGATCTTGAATTGAAACTGTTGGAAACCGGTTCGTTATCGAAAGACAGACCAAGATCAGGGCGTCCTGTAACGGCATCCGGTGATGTGTCACTTGAACTCGTTCAAGAAGAAGCGAATGAAAATCCACAATCATCGATACGCCAAATTGCTCGTGACATTGACATCTCTCCATTTAGTGTGTTTCGTTGCCTAAATAAATCTGGAATGAAGCTCTATAAGGCCAGCTGTTGCCAATTGCTCTTTGATGGGGTGAGGACAGGCGAAAAAGGACAGGGATTTGCCAAAAAGATGCCAAAACGATCAACGCAATGTAAGCAGCAAAAATTGAGAAATAAAATTGAAAGATAAAAATGATGGGAACGGAAGAAAAGTTTGCTTAAAGTATAGGCTTTTGGCTTTTGAGTTATGAAGATGCAACATTAGAAACTGTTTACCTTCTGAATTTTAGCCATGGATCAATTTTAAGTAGAGCGAAACACAAAGGGAGATTTAGTGAATAATAAACTACCGTCAGAAAAGGAAATCCACCGACCGAACGCAGCAACCAACCACTGCTTTTTTAGGCTCTATATTCTGAATAGGAGATTTTTATCCGTAGCAAGGTTACCAAAGATGTGGATTGAACGATAACAGTCTATAAGGACTTGCGCAAGGTCAGTATGAGAAAAGCGGAGAGCGTTTGTATGGCGAGTACAAAAGAAATTGAGAGAAAGATTAGTTAAGAAAAAATGCATGTGGCGAGAAATTTGGAGGAAGGTGATATTTGCGAAAGAGAGTAAGCTTCGAAGATTGAGGAATGACAAGCGGATGCAAGTGCACAATAACGAATGAGCGAATGAGCGAATGAGAATTTCGGATAAGGTAGAGGAAGTAAGCTCAATTGATGTTCTGGGAACGATCTGCTTTGTTGATCTCAGCGAGTTGCAAACTCTGAAATTCTTCGTGAAATTCGAAAAACGTTATTACTTACGTTAATACATAGACTAGTTTTTTAATGCATCGTTTACAGACTGTAGGATTCCATCTTTCATGAAGTATAGCTCATCATTGGCTGATCATTTTCATCATGATGGTAGGATAGAGTAGCCATTAAGATCATCATAATTCTATCGAACATGTGGGATGGGATTTCGCGAAGAGGAATGTATTCAAAGGAGGTGGCATCAACAACTTGAAGACTTACAATCCATCGTGGTTGAGGAGTAGGCGACCATTCCTCAAAGCGCATTTGATAACTAAATAATAAGATAGTCTATGTAAATATCTATGACTCGAAGAATTACGGCTGTCTTCAATTCATCAAAAGGTCTTTCTCGTTACTGATATTGAAAATATCACTGATAATCATCTGGTCAATTACCTCTCTTGACTTATGCAATAGAAACATTTATTACAGCAGGCCTATGTACGATAAGCGGCTTTGATATGTGTATAAGTAGGCCCCCTATATCTGATCACATTAAAAGGTGACCCGCATTTTTGGCATTAGTGTACGAGCTTAGAGAGTGAACATCAAGAGCATTCACAATTCGGGTCGTGTACTGCAATCCGGAAGTTCAATATCATCATAATGGACGTTGGATACTCAAAATGATGTGTCTTTATGAAGCAACATGGACATCAGAGACTCATCCTTTAACCCACGTCCCACTGGAGGGTTTTTCCGAACGCGCCCCACGTACTCTTGCTGATCTCCAAAAACTTGCACCAATTATGCCAAACCACACATCAATCGAATCGGCATTGAAAGGATATTCAGAAAAACGTCGAAAAACGTCAATTTTTGATAGTCCGGCAGCCAGAACGAGTTTCTGCAGGGAATGAGGCCGAAAGTGAGACTTTCACAGAACGATGTACACTCTATGCCTACTACGAATCGGCACGCCTGCCGAGTTCTAGTGAGTTCCTCGTCTTGTCAGACAGGATCAAAGAAAAACAGTGTAAATCCAATGGGACGCAAATTGCAGTTTTTGGTTGAAATGAAATTTTCTATGTTTTCTCTGATTAAAAGAAAGTATTAGGGCCAGAGTCATTTTTGGCATGGAATGTCTTTATGTCATTTCTTTTCATGTTCATGCAGCCCTGTCCATAAAGCTTAACACATTTAGATTTGGTGAGCAGATTAATGTCGGCAAACAGAAACATTTTGAACAACATTATCCACATTTAACCACATTCTCACATACATTGCCGATTAGATGCATGATAAAAGCACATGTACTTCATAGGAAATGACCTGAAGACATTCTATGTCAAGAATTATGACTCTGGGCTTGGTATTTTTCGTCTAATCAGAGAAAACATAGAAATTTTCATTATAGTCAAAAACTGTAATCTGTGTCCCATTTGATTTACATGTGTTTTTTTTATCCTGTCTGAAAAGAAGAGGAACTCACTAGAACTCGGCAGGCGTGCCGATTCGTAGTAGGCTTAGGGCCTCGGCTTTCGACCTGCAGAAACTCGTTCTGGCTGCCGGACTATCAGATCAACATTTGAAATGGAAAATGACAAGTGAAACTGATAAACCATACATTTTAGTATTTAGTTTCTGCAGGTGAAGAAGCAGCCCAATTCAGTGACTTTTATCGAGACACTGATACTAAAAGCGATATAATTCTGAAAATTTTCAATAACTGCAGATCAGATGGAGTTATGTACCGCTGCCACCGCTGCTGCTTGTGCTATCACTGAAATGGGTGATAATCCATCTATCCGCAAGGCATCATCTTCGTTTCTTTTTTTGTGAGTCTTCATTCTTAAAAGTCTTCAGTTAGACATGATTTTTTTCGTTCATTGACGGCTGGCAAATCTATTGATTCGAGTGAAATCAGCGTTACGCCAGCTCTTGACATCAGGGTGACGTCAGTATAATGAAGCTCATCGTGATCCCTCATAGAAAACAGTTGAAGAGTCAGCGACACACAATAGCCTTTTACGCGAGTCAGTCGGCTTTCCGCTACGAGTGAGGAAGAGGCGGATCAGAGGACAAACAATCGCGGCAAGGGTGGCCGAGCAGAAGACGATCGACCAGCGTCCTGCTAGTAGAGGCGCAGAGGCAAATCAAGTGCGGTAAAGGCGGCTGAAGTGTGGTGACAGTGACTTATCAATTCCCGAGACTCTGCTGCTGCTGATTTCTTGGTGTTGATGATCTCCTGGACTTATAGGGTGAATATCAATAAGGGAGTGCATTTCGCCATTTTTCGTGTCCCCACGCTGTAACGACCTGTCGGTTTTGATCTGCTGTTCAACCTGACGTCAATCGACTCTGCGCTTATAAGATGACTCATTCACATAACAGATGAAGTTCGAAGACAATATACGGTTGTTTGCACTGCAACCAATAACTGCTAAGTGAACAAAAATACCGGTTTTTCACTGTCCCCACGGTCGAAGTGTCAACACTTGTGAGACGTGCGTCAATCCCGGTTGAGGTAAGCATGCTTGATTGAGTGTTAGCGACTATACATACACAAGTAGTCGTTCCAATATGATGTATGTTAGTTGAAAACGTTTAGGACAGAAAGACGAGCGCTTTTATATTTGTCCCCGAACTGAACTAATTTACGTTACCAAGTCTACATTCATCTCAAAATGCAAGATGTCATAGTTGTAATTTTGCTGGCACTGTCTCAAGATCTTTAACATATCATGGTTTAAAAGTTTGACTCAAAATTAATCATTGTTTATACATCATACGATTATCCTTCATTGATAATTGTTCTTAGGTGCAAGTTATGGATAAGATACTAATTTACGTTACCATGATTGTGAAGCTTAGGTGAAGGAGCTTCTATTCCTGTGCGATATATATATATATATATATATTTCTAGAATGTACTTATGTCAAAAATTCGTTCACTGTGTTGTTCGGACTTGTCTTCATGGAGATAGAGACAATAATGTTTAAAAACTAATTTACGTTACTGTACACATTACTAATTTACGTTACATCACGTAAATTAGTGGTTTCAGAAAGTTTTAGTTTTCAAGCATTTTTCTGAATAAATATACCAGGGCCGACTTCTTAATGTGACACGTAACACTTGCTATGGACCATCCATCAGAGTCAGTGCAGAAGAAGGTCTTACATTTTACACAGACATGCAAAATAACATGAACATTTAAACGGTTTTGTAATTTGGAATTACTCGTATTTTCTTATGTAGGTACTGTATTTGTGATATTTAAGTCAGAAAAATTGTATTGATATTTTAGGTTGCAATTTGATTTGTGATTGAGATACAGTGACATAGAATGCAGGAATCATAGAGTTATTA
>CAJQUW010006991.1:0-57634 GCA_907163375.1 Prostheceraeus crozeri | reverse complement strand
AAGCCGCTATTGTTTGTCCGCAGCGCCTTTTCCCGCTGCATGTCTCCGCTTGCGCATCCGCCCGCTTCCGCATCGCACGCTTCGCCTTGTTCCGCATCACGCTCCACGACTCGCCACCGCATACGCCGCAGTCACGCTATGTTCGCCGCCGCTATGCGCATCGCATCGCCCGCTATCCGCTCGCCGCACACGTGTACGACGCCGCATGTACCCCGCACGGCGCCCCCCCGCCGCCGCATGGCGCTATACCCGCATGCGCACCGACTCGCGCTGATCAGCGCACGCGGCCGTCGCCCCGCCGGGTAGCTGAGGCCCGCCCGCATGCGCATCGCTTCACAGCGCCTCTACCGCACATGTACAGAAGGAATATACTTCGAGAGTGAGCAGACATAGCTCGAAAACCAGTTGTGCTACAATCAAGTACCACTGCATTTTCAATTTTACTTTATGGAAAGTTGAATGTGAATATCTGAAATCGCTTCAATCACTAGACTGCTACCATGATGGTTAAATGCGTTAAGACGTTCAGCAATTTTTATCATATGTCTTTTAAAAAATTCTTCGGGGTGATCTACCACTTCCATTGAGTAAGAAGCAAAATGGAAAGAGCGACTTTCCACCTCTTGCTTTCCCAAAATACTAAACTTAAATTTTCTCAGCAACTAATCGCGCCTGATAATGCTATCAGAGAATGTATTCCTTAATTCTCTAGAAAAAGAGTGCTACAACATCCGAGCACTGCTTCGATGTCGGTCTCATCTTATGAATTTTATCACAAATCTTTTTTTTTTTTTGGGAACAGCACCTTTAAAACTTTGCCTATGAAAACGTGAATTGTTCCGCAGTTCACCGTTTGAGAAAACATGATCGCGCCTTCCTTTGTATCCTAACTCACTAACAAACCCATCCATTGCATGAAAACAACAACTCTTCTCATAGTAACAGTTTATTGAATAACGGTAACAAGCATGGCAATATAAATCAATGTTTAGAAACAGAATAAAATATAAGATTACAGCTGTAAACTATCCATACAGCGCAGCAAATGATAAGCCATATATACAGGACCTTTGGCAGTGTTGAGGTAAGAGAAAGTAAGCATTGGTTATGAACGTAGCTACTCACTACATAAACGAACAGACAAAAAATAGGAACAACCAGACTAGCAAACTACACAATACCCATCAAAAAAATCTAAGAGAACAAATCCTTAAAACGTTTGCGTGACTTCATGATAATGTTGATAATCTCATATCATTTTCACGATCTCTCGATTCTCATACTACCAACTAATAGCCGAATTTGTCACCACATCTCTACTATCCCAAGGTGGGAAGCAAAATATCTATCAATGATTAGATTAGGGGAAATACTTTCCTCCGCGCCAAGTCCTTAACCAGGATTATTACAAAAGATGCGTATAAAACATTAAAGCATGAGCTGTGCTCAACCATACGTTTAGAAAGTCAATAAGAAAGCACTCAGTGATCAAACTCTTACAAACAAGAAAAAGCGGCCATAGTCTGTGCAAAACAAAAGATTTCAGATTAAATCCATGATGTGTTTTCCCCCTTTTCCCTTCTCGCACCATTGATCAACATTGGGATCGCAGTTTGGCATGTTGATGATAAGACACTAACATCTGATATGTCCAATCTTGATCATGAAGCAATGACAACTGTAGCGTCCTGTACAGGTTCAACCCTCTGACCCTTGCTCACACCTCTCCCCACGCGCCCACTCCCCCTCTCTATCTCACGCCTCTACAACTAAGTCCTCAACACAAACAATCCATAAAAAATGATGAATAGAAGCCTAAAACGAAAATTTATAAAACACATCTAAGGGAAAACGTTCTATAAAGCAATATTACAAAATGATGAAATACATCGACATGCTTTTCACGTGATCAAAACCTATCATAAAATACACAAGATCATATATATGATATGATGGCCACGAAGAAGTAAAATGTATCTAAACATAAGACCAACAGCGTACGAAAAAGACACTTCGAAAGCACATAAGCCGATAGTTGTCATAGGTAAGAGTTAGGAAAGGACTAGCAAAATTCGTCCTTCTTTTTTTTGATAGATTTGCGTTTTGATGTAGCATTCTTACTTCCCTCAAAAATCGACTTCCGCGCTTCGTACTCACCCACTGCTGTTAAGGAAAAAATAAAAAACTTTATTGATCAATTTTATTGTCGTCCACGTTAGGGTGGTTGACGGAATATAATAGGATGGATTCCATATGCATGGAGAGAGAGGATGCTATTTTTATTATCCTTTGTGTCGACCATAATATAGACCCATTCACATTTGAAAAAGGATATTCCCAAGTACCTTCACCCATCCGAGCACTCCAATAAGAGACCAATTCACATCTGATGGGTATTGAATGATACTCCATCCTTCTTATAGTAAGTTACAACAAACACAATGTGATACCGGTAGGCAAATGTATTACCATCCCAAATCTTTCTATAGGGAGGATCCTTGGTCATCTCTCGACCTTCCACCTTCTCGTTGAGCAAGAGGAGTAGGAATGTCCCATATTTAAAAATGTCACGTACGCTTCCTCAAGACCTCAATAATATCAAGTTGGTGGCGAATGTAAACGAACTCATACGGGATCAGTATGTAGTCCGCCATACTGATTGTGCATTAACTGAACATCCGTGGACAGGGAGCATTCCCCGTTGGAGTACTACGCCTATAATCATCATAAACGCAAGGCTTGTTTAAAATTAACGCTGTAGCTGTGTAGATTATGTACCTTGGAATTTTCATCCACTGGACTCAGTTTGTAGATATCTGACCGTAGCGAACCTTGTAACGTTTGAACCGCCATTTTGTCCTACTAGTGCAGCAGAATGGATTAGATGCCTGAAAATGAAAAAAGATTGTAGTAAGTTTACGTCAAGGGAGGAGAGGGACGGAAGTAAGTGACTTTACCATTTTTTAAGTTGGAATATAGAACAGGAAAAAGGAGAGAGAAATGTGACGTCCGGTCACTCGGTGTGATTCAACGAATGTAATGATTTCTCACTGTGGAAGGCTTCGCTATTTATAAAAAATCTTGATTCTCATTGGATATGATCCGTGGCCTCATTGTACAATAACATCAAGCTGAAATTCCAAAATCTGCCTCCTTTTTCCAATCCGAATCTTCCGTTTTGAAAGCTAAAAAGCCCAAAACGTCCCAAATTCTAACTCTGTCGTTTTTCGCCAATGTCCCAAAATCTTAAATGGCGTCTCACATCTAAACGAAGACAGATAGGAACAAACAAGCCGATTCTTTCAGTGAATTTGTCTCACTCTTAGCTTTCAAACGAGCTATGGCACGACTAAATCCGTCCACTGGAAGCCAAAATCGAAGCGAGCTGTCCAGAGGGGGGGGGACGTCAGCGAAAATTTTTTCTCTCCGATTGACTTGAAACTCACCATACCGATGCAGAATTTCACGCTGAATCCGAATCTGGCCTCCGTTTTCTCATCCGATGCTTCGTTTGGGCGCTACACACCAAAACGTCCCAAATTCTAACTCTGTCGATTTTTCGAAAAATGTTGAAAATTTTTTCTCTACACTTTCTTCACCGATTGACTTTGAAACTCACCCTAAACCTGTATGCAGAATTTCACGCTGAATACGAATCCGACCTCCGTTTTCTCATCCGACCACTCCTTCCACTCGAAACAACCCATTTTACAACCCAACAAGTCAGCAGATTGCACCAAAAACATCACACACTAATCTAGCCTCAAGACTAATCCTGGCGGTCGCCCACGTCAACCTAGACGGTCGCCCACGTCAAACCAGGCGGGTCGACCAGACTCACCCGAGTCCTCACACAACTGTTCGTTGCAGAGGGGGGGGGAGTCCGCGAACATGTTGTGAACCCACCTGGCCGGCACACCACGACAGACCACAACCACTGTCGTTCCAGAGGGGGGGGACTCAGTACACGAAGCACCACGGGCGGCCGACCACGACACTCTTTCCGTGGCCAGAAGGGGGGGGGGACGTCACGATGGCGGCCATCTTGCGCGGTCCAGAAGTGGAGTTTTTTGCTTACTACTTCTGAAGTTTTTTCCAACAATGGTCCATCAGGGTTGTCCATCTAACTCAGAAAGGCTCCTGGTTCCAATTTCACTTACTCTAATAATAAGCATTAGTTTTATTTCCATTGAAAGCATCAAATGAACCTTGTATGAACGTCAGAACAATAAACTTCACACTGTCTTGACGTGGGAGCATTGTTATTAGCTGCTTGCATTACAGTTAACGGTAACGGATTCTTTTAAGATTGTTTATGCTACTGAATGCTAACGCGTTGCTTCACTTTCTTTTTTTTCTTCTGCTTAAGGGTTTATGGTACCGTTCTCTTCACTCGAACTTTGATTTTAAAAAATCATACAAAAATGTTTATCTTTGATCAAATGGGTACGTCGTTCGTGTGTTATAACAAATGAATGCCATATATGTGATTTTAACGTATGAGAAATTGTCAACATTATGATCTTAAAATGCTGCTAATAGCTGTCTCCCTCATGATATGTTCTGTATCTAAAAACAGTTGACTTGCTACATTTAACAATGTTTACCCGGCGACACAAGGTGCTTTTGACTTTGTTCCCTTTCAGATTAAAGTACGACATATTGAATATAGAATGCATGTTTTTATTCATATGATAAATGGTGCATGTAATAATGAATTCATGCTATTATAGAATATATGTACAATATCAGAACATACGTGCTTATGTATGATATTCCTTCGTACGATATACTGCTGTATGCATATATGTTGCATTTTTATGTCAGAAACATGCTCCGAAAACTCACGCGTGTTCAGGATGAGTATACGTACCTATTTTCATGGTATGTTTCTTTGTATGATTCAATGCGTATGCACCGACACACGCGCTGCATGCTTCTTAGTACGTCCTCATACTAATGTTCATAACTCATCAATGTACATCATGTCTCTACTATGTTTCATACGAATGTTTCATACTATGTTTCATACGAATGTTTCATAGTATGATTCATACCAGGGCTGTGGAGCCGGAGCCTTAAGGAGCCGATGGTTTTGGTCGGAGCCGGAGCCGGAGCCGATTTATCACAAAGGCTCCGGCTCCGGCTCCGATAGTTTGAGCTTTGATATAAATCTAGAATTTTGAAAGTTATTAATTGGCATCATAAAAAAATTAAATCATTTGAAATCTAAAGATAGGTCTTTTAAGTATACCAATGATCTGTGCTCCACGATATCTTTCTTTGCAGTTGCCGCCTTCTTTTGTATTATATTTATTATATATTTACACACATGTGTAATATTTTTTATTGCATATGTTTTCGTAAGACTAATTTCCATATTGACAACGATTCTCCAAAATCCATTAATTTGACAGACTTGTTACAACATGCATGCTAACTAGATGATTGTAGATTCCTAGAGACAAGTCGCCAGTCATTTATGTACACATTTCCAGTTCAGTCAGCAAAGATAAATATAGCTACATTTCTTGCGCAATGTCTTAAATCTAATACGGTTACTATGTAGGCTATCATCTATCGGTATGGCTACTGGCAGAAGCTACTGGCATCTGTGACAATGCCAATTTCCTTAGATTGTATTGTAGGCTCTTGTGCAGCCCCTCACCTACATTTTTCAAAACAATCGATTATTCAATTTGATCAATTTTGATTGGAGGGATAACT
This sequence comes from Prostheceraeus crozeri, assembly GCA_907163375.1. Taxonomy (NCBI): domain Eukaryota; kingdom Metazoa; phylum Platyhelminthes; order Polycladida; family Euryleptidae; genus Prostheceraeus; species Prostheceraeus crozeri. Next base: position 51,907 of record CAJQUW010006991.1, on the reverse strand, counting down.
CTTCACACTCACACGAATGACCTGACTACAAGTCCTCACATGGCTTATAGCAATAAGCGACCCAGCCACTTCTAGTAGCGCCCTATTATTTTAAAGGTATCTCATTCACAATGAATTTCCTTTGACTTCAAAATTCAAAGGGTATATTTCAATGCGTTGTCCTATATTTCAATACTTGTCCTAAATTAGATATTTTTAATTTTTTTAAGTATAATTTTCAATTGTACATTTCTAACCTACACTGCAATGAGGCTATCTAAATTACAATTTCTACAGATGATGAGTCGCGGGCTACCCACCGATCATATTATTCATGGACCAACAGACTATTGAATAAAGGCAATAACAAATAACAATAACAACCTAAGCTAGCCTATATACACTTTAATATTCAATAAAGCAATTGATATCTTTACCCGGTGCAAAATCACATCAGGGCCCCTTAAGGGATATTCGTCAGGGCCCCCTAAGTGCGAGTTCCGCGTGTTTAGTTCAGGGGCCCTGGCGGTGTAGCCCTAACCTATGAAAGAATAAATTCTGCTCTCAAAATTATTATTCCTTATTACAATGTACTACTTATTTAACTGGTACTCTATTTGTAAGTAGTATGAAATCTATTCTTAATTTCTTTGCGTTTCACAATACAACCCGCTCTAACAGAATTTGACACTGTCTTCATATACATGTAGTTGGATTATTTAATTTCCACATGATCAAAGAATCAATTATTCTTCAATCGGAAAAGGAAAATTGACGTGCTGTTCACATAAGCCTCTATTTCTGAAGTCGGAAAAAGCTGTTGTAGCTTGATAAATTGAGAAAATGGCAACCATGCAACACAAATGTCATCATTTCATATCTTCACGATCGAATAGAGATGTCTATGACGTCGGATGTAGCTTCATTGCTGAAAAAATAAAGTAAGTTAAATATTAGAATCAGAGCTATGGTCAGCTATATGCCTATACTATTATGAGAACCAACGAATAACGAAATAGTGACGAGACAAATTTAACAGAATTAAATATTGTTATAAGTGAAACGCAGGACAATCCATTCAATCTCTTACACACTATAAGTGACACTAAAAAACGTTATTTATAACAATAAACAAATGACGCGGAAACCAACAGGAGTTATCACTAAGTGTCATAGCTGTAATTGGCATCTCTCGGATGAAATGAAAGATACGAAAATATATTGATAGGCCATATATATTCAATAAAATTTCACCATAATGATCAGAAAACGCTTGACTATATTTGCCGAACATATATATCTATATTCAGACAGTTTCATTGTCGGAATAGCTTCGCGACGAATGGATTGATGAGGAGTTAGGAGCCGAAGCATCCCAGTTTTATATTACATGTATCATTATATTTTCTGAGATTGAGAGAATTATCTACGTTAACATGAAGTATGCCTGATTAGACCAATGCATTAATAGGAAGCCGGATGGCAAGGCCAAACGCAGTCGGCATACCACTAGGTGATATGCCACGCGTGATTCACGCGTAATTACGGAACACCCTCAAAACATCCGTGGTTAAGGACATTCTATTCTTCTATCCGCGTACATACGCGCTGCACTAAGAGTCAGAAATCACTTGATCTGATGCTGTTAAAACATAGGAAATGTTTATGAATACGCGCGGCGAGAACGTTTATAGTTTGCGTGTCGTCCGCGGTTGTCTGCGCTGCCGCTTGAACCACGGATGAACCGCTACGCATGTTCTGTCTTCCCTGAGCATGAAATTGAGGTCCTATCACATTGTTTAGCCTCTGATACATGCAGACACATGAGACGCAAAGTCTATGTAACAGGACTGCCAACTTTATTAACTTATACAGTATAACTTATATTGCAGCAAAATCCCTCATAGCCACGGATGTTTGGGGTCATGTGTAATTGTATATTTAATTGTAATTGTATATTTGGCTATATAGCCGATACCCTTTCCATGTTCGAGTAGATACAGGGCCTATAAGCTATTTAGAGGCATACGCTATCCAGTTTCATATTCAAGCTTTGTTAAAAAGCTTATACTACTATTCGGCCCCTGTGACGGCTAATTAGGTATATCATCATCACTCATGTGGTCTTATTTAATGTAGCCTCGTAGTAGATTGGTTGCAGGCTAGGCCAATTTGTATTTAGCCAGTGCGGGAGATCTTTATCTAATTTAACCGATCCTGGCTACAACTTTATTTTATATTTCAGAGATAGTCAATTCATGCAAAAATATATGACAAGTATGTTATTTGTCATTATATTAGGCAATTATCATTTTTATTATTAACTTAAGTCGTTGCTTGTTAAAAAAACTAATTTGATGATTGTAGCAAGCCTCTAAAGGCCACACCGTTATCCAAAAAACCCGTTCAACGGATCCAGGATAACCAGCATAGATAGAACCTGAATTTGAAGTCGGAGCCGGAGCCGGAGCCGAACCGAGCCGGAGCTTTTCACATCAGTGTCGTGGAGCCGGAGCCGATGAGATAACGCATCGGCTCCACAGCCCTGATTCATACCAATTTTTTCTGTCAATCGAACTGGATCTTTTATGTGTTGTCGCTCTATGACATTTATCATCCCCTACAGTCACCATCTCTATGTTCAATGCAGGGAAATTTCTTAATGAAGCGACCATAGAACTGGATCTTTCATGTGTTGTCGCTCTATGACATTTATCATCCCCTACAGTCACCATCTCTATGTTCAGTGCAAGGAAATTTCTTAATGAAGCGACCATAGAACTGGATCTTTCATGTGTTGTCGCTCTATGACATTTATCATCCCCTACAGTCACCATCTCTATGTTCAATGCAAGGAAATTTCTTAATGAAGCGACCATAGAACTGGATCTTTCATGTGTTGTCGCTGTATGACATTTATCATCCCCTACAGTCACCATCTCTATGTTCAATGCAAGGAAATTTCTTAATGAAGCGACCATAGAACTGGATCTTTCATGTGTTGTCGCTCTATGACATTTATCATCCCCTACAGTCACCATCTCTATGTTCAATGCAAGGAAATTTCTTAATGAAGCGACCATTCGAACTGGATCTTTCATGTGTTGTCGCTCTATGACATTTATCATCCCCTACAGTCACCATCTCTATGTTCAATGCAAGGAAATTTCTTAATGAAGCGACCATAGAGCTGGATCTTTCATGTGTTGTCGCTCTATGACATTTATCATCCCCTACAGTCACCATCTCTATGTTCAATGCAAGGAAATTTCTTAATGAAGCGACCATAGAACTGGATCTTTCATGTGTTGTCGCTGTATGACATTTATCATTCCCTACAGTCACCATCTCTATGTTCAATGCAAGGAAATTTCTTAATGAAGCGACCATAGAACTTGATCTTTCATGTGTTGTCGCTGTATGACATTTATCATCCCCTACAGTCACCATCTCTATGTTCAATGCAAGGAAATTTCTTAATGAAGTGACCATAGAACTGGATCTTTCATGTGTTGTCGCTCTATGACATTTATCATCCCCTACAGTCACCATCTCTATGTTCAATGCAAGGAAATTTCGTAATGAAGCGACCATAGAACTGGATCTTTCTGCCCGGTAACTGTGGTATAAGCTTGATAAATGACGATGGTTTGTGCGTATGTTGATGAAACCGTGAAACAAGTTGTGAAACAATTCATTTTACTTTTAAATGCATTAATGAGGTGCTGTAGCTAATACACACAACATCCATTCAGGGAATATGTTGAAAAACTATTCTGGACGCAATGAAGATAGACTAAAGAATTACAAAACTCATACAAGAAAATGCAGCTTTCAATAACAGCTGAAATATCAACTGCCAGTGATTAATGTTGTTTACATACTAACATTGTAACATCAATGACTGTTAGTGTGGATTCTGTACATTTATACATGTTTGTTTTTTATGCAATAAGAGGCTTATCGCAAAAAGATTTGCTTGCTAAAATCGATCCAACAGTGTTTTTGGAGAATTGTGGACTCTTTTTGGAAAAATTTTGATATAATTTTTCTTTTGCTCAAAGCAGTCATGGAATAAGTATGATAACTGATAATTGTATCAGTGATGATTTTACTTGCTGCTACAATTATTGCAAAAATGTCCATACCTATGCAAACAAATTAAATGAAACAAATTATTCAGGACCGACCAAAAGATGAACAACTGAAACATCAAAAATTGGTAATTTAAGTGAAAATATTGAAACTTAAGCAAGAATCGTTTGAAGATCCATTATCAAAATCTTGGTGGAAAAGTGCAACCAGTGTTGTCTTTCCAAGTGCGCCTCATCGGAGTGAGTGGTTACCGATGCTAATATGCTTTTATCTCTCAATAGACATCTCATGATAAAAGCCTCACTTGAAAGCGAGGCCTTCAAAATATAATCAAAACTCCGACGAACAGATCAAATGTGATTGTGATGTCAGTGATACATATAAAATGCCAAGATTGTATTGAACAAAAAGCAAACCAAATCGGTGATGATAGGTGACTTTCCACAATTGTAGAGTCCTACCATATTGGACAATTCAGGAACATCATTGATAGGTACATAATTTGATACGAAATCTGTATAGATTTCTTCGGTGAATATGAAAACATTCGCGCATCACTGTGATGAAAATAGCCTTAAATTTTCGCTCAATGAAAATTGAATAATTCAAGGCCGGAAATAAATCATGCGTATGTTGTATCGCTTCATCGCTCTTGAATTCTTGAATAAAGTCTGGTGGTCCAAATGACTTATTTGCACTGGGGGAGGTTTTAGATCAGATAATGGGAAAATCGGTGAATATTGAAAGACAATTTATTTGAAATCAAACATCGATGATATACTTCGAGGTGCACACGGCACAGATTCTTCCAACAACTTTGCAAGGGCGTATTTATCAATTATTATAGGTTTGACCGATCAAGAAGCTAATCATCCGTTTCATATAAAGTATGGACATTTCCACTGCAAAATGACATCACCGTTTGCAACAGTAAGGGTAAAGCCACATGACGAGCTTTTGAGCTGCGCTGCAGCCGCGCTGTGAAAATGTTTGTATGTGTTTCAATCGGAGCGGCCACACAAGCAGAAGTCCTGCAGCCAGCACGAGTTTGTGCAGGGAACGAGGCCGACAATGAGACTTTCACAGAATGATGTACACCTCATAGTCCGGCAGCCAGCACGAGTTTGTGCAGGGAACGAGGCCGACAATGAGACTTTCACAGAATGATGTACACCTCATAGTCCGGCAGCCAGCACGAGTTTCTGCATGGAACGAGGCCGAAAATGAGACTTTCACAGAATAATGCACACCTCATAGTCCGGCAGCCAGCACGAGTTTGTGCAGGGAACGAGGCCGACAATGAGACTTTCACAGAATGATGTACACCTCATAGTGCGGCAGCCAGCACGAGTTTGTGCAGGGAACGAGGCCGACAATGAGACTTTCACAGAATGATGTGCACCTCATAGTCCGACAGCCAGCACGAGTTTGTGCAGGGAACGAGGCCGACAATGAGACTTTCACAGAATGATGTACACCTCATAGTCCGGCAGCCAGCACGAGTTTGTGCAGGGAACGAGGCCGACAATGAGACTTTCACAGAATGATGTACACCTCATAGTCCGGCAGCCAGCACGAGTTTGTGCAGGGAACGAGGCCGACAATGAAACTTTCACAGAATGATGTACACCTCATAGTCCGGCAGCCAGCACGAGTTTGTGTAGGGAACGAGGCCGACAATGAAACTTTCACAGAATGATGTACACCTCATAGTCCGGCAGCCAGCACGAGTTTGTGCAGGGAACGAGGCCGACAATGAGACTTTCACAGAATAATGCACACCTCATAGTCCGGCAGCCAGCACGAGGTTGTGCAGGGAACGAGGCCGACAATGAGACTTTCACAGAATGATGTACACCTCATCGTCCGGCAGCCAGCACGAGGTTGTGCACGGAACGAGGCCGACAATGAGACTTTCACAGAATAATGCACACCTCATAGTCCGGCAGCCAGCACGAGTTTGTGCAGGGAACGAGGCCGACAATGAGACTTTCACAGAATGATGTACACCTCATAGTCCGGCAACCAGCACGAGTTTGTGCAGGGAACGAGGCCGACAATGAAACTTTCACAGAATAATGCACACCTCATAGTCCGGCAGCCAGCACGAGTTTATGCAGGGAACGAGGCCGACAATGAACCTTTCACAGAATGATGTACACCCCATGCCTACTACGAATCTGCACGTCTGCCGAGTTCTGGTGAGTTCCTCTTCTTGTCAGACAGGATCAAAGAAAAACACATGTAAATCCAATGGGAGGCAGATTGCAGTTTTTGGCTAAAACGAAATTTTGTATGCTTTTTCTGATTAAACGAAAAGTACTAAACCAGAGTCATAATTTTTGACATGGAATGTATTATGGTCATTCCCTATCATGTGCATTTGCTTTTATCATGCTTCTGATCGACAATGTATGTGAGAATGTGGTTGAATGTGGATAAAGTTGCTCAAAATGATTGTGTATGCCGATATTAATGATGCTCGCCAAATCTAAATGTGTTTAGCTTCATAGACATGAGTGCATGAAAATGAAAGGAAATGACCTGAAGACATTCAATGTCAAAAATTATGACTCTGGTTTTAGACCTTTCCGTTTAATCAGAGAAAGCATACAAAATTTCATTTCACCCAAAAACTGCAATCTGTGTCCCATTGGATTAACATGTGTTTTTCTTTGATCCTGGCTGACAAGAAGAGGAACTCACTAGAACTCGGCAGACGTGCAGATTCGTAGTAGGCATAGGATGTACATCATTCTGTGAAAGTCTCATTGTCGGCCTCGTTCCCTGCACAAACTCGTGCTGGCTGCAGGACTATAGCTCCTTCAATTATCACACCTCAAAGCTCGAGCTATGGGATGATCTATTTTTAGGGCTGACGTAGTAAACCAACAATGCTGACGAGTGGCGAGCGTTAATCAAGCTGTACTGCTCATTATGTGGCCGCGTAACTCTCACAGCTCAAAACTTGACAAGGCTATACGTCGCTGCTGGCTTTAAACCGTGGCTCGTCATGTGGCCTTTGCCCTAACACTTCAAGTTCATCGCTGACATTCCAACAGCAGAATCACCGAAATGAGGTGAAGCGTTCCCGTTTCAAATGCAAATTGCCGTATCAACAGCATAATGAAAACAAAATCTGACGTAATTGAATTCTTATCAGTGGCGATCTGTAGCTGCACATATATGTAGCTTCCAAATCGACTGAAATATTGTTGTTTCATGTGAAATTATTGTAAATAAGATTCAAATATATCGCGCAGATGTAATTGCAAGCTCACGAGATAGCAGATGAGTATCTCAGCTTCGATGTATATCTGAAAACTAGCGGAATCTTGATTTTTCTCGAAATTGCAGCACCATACAACAAGAATGTTTCTATGAGTGAAATGGAAGGATTGCCGTTTAGACAGAAATCTTCGTCTAGCTAAAGAGGAAAGTCAATTGCAAGCTTTTTGAACTGACTACAAGGTTAGAAGTGACCGCTTTCTTTTGAAGAATACAAAGACGTCAAATGTGAAAATTTCATGTAAATGCTCAATGATAATACATCCTGCCGAAGCCTGCAAGAATTTTGATGAGATCAAAATAAATGTCCTATAATTTCTCACCAGATCAACAAATTGATGAGTTAAGCAATTGATTGTATTAAATCGAAAATTAATTGGTTAAATAGCTATACACTGAGGGAAAGAACGTATCAGATGCAAATAACGATTAGTAAAAAGGCTTGAACAAGTGTCTGTCTTCCTGAGAACGATCAAGAACTCTTGGCGTATATTCTTCCATGACTAGGAGTCATTACACAATTATCGATGGATCTCATGATCGATTTATTTTATGTTTTTCTAAGATTTATTGTTGAATTGGACTTTATCATCTACACGAACACAGCTGACAAACACGTGCAGTGCCCGTTCTGTAGGCCTTCTGCATGAATCGAACCATTCGGTTTAGTAGTCGTTCTCATTCCCCCATTTGCCAGGTTGAATATGCAGCAAAGTCGAAGGACATGCAGTCCTTCGAAAAAGACCAGCCATTTGGAAAAAAGAAGAGTGACGCAGGGCTTTGATGTGCACATACTAGTCAGTTGATGTTTATAAGCAATTTGAATGACTGTGGCTCTAGCGGCTAAGAGAATGAGGATAAGGCTGGGTCTGTATTACTTTCATTTTGAATTTGAAACGATAAGGCTGCAGCTGATTTGGTAAAGAGCAACAGTTTACGCATTCATACCGACAAAAATGCACTTGATGCGGTAATGACGCAAAGTGTCTTATACCAAGGTTGGGTCCAAACTTGGGCTTGGGTACCCCCCAAGATTAGACCCAAGAGTGGCTATTTCTCTATTGAAGTGGAACAATTTCCAGAACATGTTTGGAATTTTGATAGAGATTTAAAATTGCATGAAGATATTTTGAATCATGCCATATTGTACATATTGCTATCCAATTAATATGTATCCAATGCTCATATTAATTACTATTTATTACATGAATTTGTTATTGCGGAATTGAGGCTTTATTAATATTCAGCTAAAAGTTTTAATTATCGGCATAGGTTATCTCTGGGCTTAATATCATCAACCCTGTTTACGTCTACAGCCTAATAATTTCCTAATTAGAACAACATGCATGACTAAGTTACATTCCTTACAACATGTCTGATCGAGAAACGAAACACACATAACATAGGCCTGGTATAGGATGAAAATAACACAAATGTAGATATAACGATATTTCTACTAATCGTATGAAGCAATCATCAAAGAATGTCACTGCATTAAATGATACCGATATCTTTCCATTTCTAATACATGAAGCCTAATAGTAGAATAAACAATATAGGCCGAAGTTTTTAACTTTCAAGGCAAGAGGCTATATGAAGCAAGTTATCTACGAATTGTTGTAGGCTACCAATTTAACAGCATAAGCGTTATACAGGTATTGGTTTCATGCATTGCATTTTTTCATGTATTATTTGTTTTATTTCACGCAAAATGGTATATACAAAATTCTGTCTAACACAATATGCATTACATCTAGCTTAATGGATTAAATTCACAAGGAAGCCATATGTTAATCAAAGCATAGTTTAAAAAGCTAATTAAACAAACTATCAGATAGACATTTACGGTAGGTTTATATCAAAGTTGATGATAGCACAGTTTTATCATAGAAAGACCAATCGTACGGTTGAAGTAGGTTACATATTTACATGTATATACATGTAAGCTTACATGTAGATGACTTGCTATGACATGATGTGGTCATTAGGCAGAATTTTTCCAAGAAAACCGCAAATGATCATTCATGGTCAATTTCTTTACTATTGGGGGGGGGAGTCCGCACCCCAAGATTCTTGGGTACCCCCCCCCCAAGACTACCCAAAACCCAAGAGTGAACTTAAGACTCAACCTTGCTTATACTGCCGCACTTTGAAATCACATCATCAATCATGAAGGGACAAAACTCGTTCTTGACGAGTCAAACCTATATTACAATTATCAATTATGATTACAGCAATCAATTGAGCTGGATTCTGATATATTTTACAATAATGAGGTGAATTGTTTGCAACTGGTTCCATGGTTTTATCAAGATACATACCATCGTTTTCAATCAAGTCCACCAAAGTCACCGGTATCCAGTCCAGTGCATGTTATGTGAGTTATGTGAGCGTCCCTTAGATATCTTATAGTAATCATAGATATCCGTGTTATCATCCTCTATATTCACTATCTCTATGTTCAATGCAAGGAAATTCTTCGGATTGCTGTGAATTCCTTCAAAATTCTTCGATCGCCACGATTCCTTCAAATTCGAAGATATCAGATAATTGTACACAGTTATCATCGATCAAGTTGGTCCTTCCGAACATCATTAAAGAAGTTAGCAGGCGCACGAAAAATTATTCACAAACTTCTCTAGAGAACTTAAGACATTGTCTGCGTCATAGAGTAGGGATATATAGGTAGAGTGTCGACTCAAAAAAGTATCTGTATACAGTGAAAATTTTTATATGAAAAGATTCAGTATTTTGCGGAGATTTCGCTCCCGTGGTCCAAAAAATTATTTGAACAGTTTGGAGAAAGTCAAAATTTGTCAATTTATATACTACCGAGATGACTCTCCTATATAAGTAGTATGAAACAAGTTGGATATCAAAAGGAATGAATATTTGCTGAGAAGCATCCTAACTAAGCGGAAATCAAGCTGTTTATCAAAGGAATTTCATGAATTGTATTAGGAGTCACCATATCATTCCTGCTTTCTTGGCTGAAATGTCAAGTTTTTAATTCAATTTTCTCCGGTTTGATTTTATGATTCATTAAATTCATGTTTCACTTCTTGAATCTGAATAGTGATGTGGAACCATTTGCATCTTTCAAAGTTAAATGAAATCATTGTCTTTGATTGTGTGATTTTGCTGTGCCAGTGGCAGGTTGCAGCTGTGATATGATCACGCTTAAGAAAATACTCTTGAGGTTCAGTATGAAAGTAAAAGGAACCCATCAAACATTTAATCTCCAAGGCTGTCATGAGAATCTGTGAGATACCATCATTTCCTTCTGCTTTATGCTATCATGATCAGTCGATTCCGTTGTAATTTCTGCAAAACTGCAAAAATATACATATAACACATTTGGTGACAATACCACCTGTATCTCCCATGAGTTCATTTAATAAAATCGAAAGTGTATACACATTGGGGATTTACTAAATGCGGAGTTACCACTCTACCTAATATACCTACTTTATGGTCTGCGTCTCGTTGCTGGGTGTTTAATAATGGACTGACTGCTCATTATTCGATAGCTATGGTATTATGTCAGCAGATTGTGCCATTTCATTAGCACTACATACTACGGTGTTCCTTTCTAAACAAACAGCAAGAGACGACCTGTCTAATTCTGTGCTAATACAATCAATTTTGACAATTGCTAACTGAATCGACCTTTTCTCCGTATCATGTTTTCTGTGCACTAAATCTCCAAACACTGATACACCTCTTGTTTCAGATTACACTCACCGTATCGGTCGAACTGGTCGTGCTGGTAAAACAGGTGTAGCGGTGACATTCTTGACAAAGGATGATGCTGGTGTCTACTATGATCTTCGGCAAGCTATTTTGGAATCCCCGGTCTCCACTATCCCCAAAGAACTTGATAAAACATCCTGACGCTTTAACTAAGCCTGGACAGTTCTCTAAGAAACGTCGTCAAGACGAGACTATTTTCTTGCACTGACTTGTTAAACATTGGCAATAAATCATTCTTATGAAACCAGATGTTTTATCTTCACCTCATCGCCAGTCTTCCACTGTTTTACGGTATCCCGATATGCGGATATCTTTGTCTCAGTAATTCCGGACTATTCAAGACCAAGTCCAATAGCTGCCATGTGTATTATTTAGGCGCATTGGATTTTGATAAATATCCGGTGAAAGTGGGTATTATTCATTATCTAACAAGCTAAAGGGAGTAAGGAAAAAAGTCCTGGTGTGGCATGACTCCGATTCCGTATCCAAAGAAAGAACTAAAGAAATCTTGGAGTTCTTCACTTTCCTGTCGTGAATTTATATATGATTTGCTGCCCAAGAGGTGAACACGTTCGTAAATCCAAATGAAACATTGCATAAAGTATAAACTAAAATCTCACGCGTATCCAGATGCGACAATTAGTAGCATATAAAACGAGATTTCTGTCATTTAAATGGAACTCGATCAATGCGATAAAAAGTCAATGACTTGATCAAACACGACATTTAAGAATTAACTATGGCAGTTGAAACGATGCAGTCTGCTACTTGCGCGTATAACCACTGCTGCCTATTAACCACCAGCCAAATTTGTCAGATAAATTATCTCGGTTTTTTCAACCCGAAACCATCACCTTAAAGATCAACAAGAGTTTAACGACAAATATCCAACGACATAGGCCTAAGTAAATTTTAAGTACGAAATAATAGATTGAAAATCCAGTTAATCCACAGGGCGTCACACATTTTAACCTTAGCCCGGATTCGATGACTTATGGATTTCATTCGGGCAAAAATCCATCCTTTTTTAATAAGTTAAACACCATCTGCTAATTGCACATGCCCCATGCTTACAAAACAATGATTTAAAGCAAGTTCAAGAATCAAACTTCAATGCTTCACACTTAATAGGAATCATCCCAAGGATATTGTAATTCTCATGCATTTTGTTACAATATTTCCAATTTTATGGTAAAACAAAACCAGAAGTACAAATATTGTAATTTGTTGCAGATCTTAGAAAAATTGCAATAAATATGAAGTATTTTTTGTATTGTGCAATCCAAATTTCAATTTATTGCAATATTTCCAATTTTGGTGCTTTTATTACAAGATTTTCGCAAGTGTAGAATGGGGTAGAAGCTAGGTCTCATAGCGAATCCTATTTTAATTACACCCTGCCGTAAGTAGCCTATAAGCCCATACCTTTTTGAGGAAAATATCAGTAAATTTTTACTCAAGGCGCTTCTTCAGGGTATTATTTTCATTATATAAATTCATTTTTTCGACAGGCGCACAAGTAGCTACCTAGTCATCACTGATTGACGGCTTAAACGAAATGCTTTGCGTCTTCGTAAGAAAGGATGCTCGAAAAATACAGAAAATTAGGGAAGCACCGGATTTCATGTAGCCTACCTAGCAGCTCCGGCTTGATACCACATTATTAGACCAGAGATAGAACATGCTGCTGCAGTAACTGTTGTATCGTTGCTAGGTCATTCCCACTGACTCGGGAGAGAGAAAACAACCGTCCGCTAGGAACTTATCTGTAGTTGTGTTATCAAGTGCGATATTACACATCTACATATCATCTTGCATCTAAGATGCATGTTACTACTTAAGTTTACATTGTAGTAGCACATATTATCACGTATATTTGTATACAGTATAACAGTAACATTATGAAATTCCAATTTGATTGATTCGACGAATTGCTCACTGTATTGATGGAAATTATTGAACTGTTTACAAAATTTTGAAACAAAAAACTTAATGCGTAGAGTAAGCATGCTTGATTGAGAATTACCTGAAAATAATGATCGATGTGTCTTTATTAGATAACACGATTTTCGACATATCTTTTATAGTTTTCTGTGAAGTAAAATATTTTGCAAATGACTTTCACTACAGTCAAACCAAAGTTTTGAAAAACAATGAATGTCATCTGTGCATAATTATTCATGTTTTCCAGTATTATTTCGTAATCATCTTGTTCATATTGCACAGCTAATTGTAAGCAACATTCGAGTTTCATGGATTTTCAAGTGTTTGAAATTATTTTTTGAAATCGGGGTGATATTGACATGTATGTTACATGTTTCTTATTTTCATCATACATGCAGCTATCTATTGCAATTTGCTAATGCGAATTTGACCAGGGGCCTGTTTCATAAAATAAATCAGTGCTTTATATCAGTGGTTTTATCAGTGTGGAAAATTTTCTGCGTTTCATAAAATAAATATAAAGCAGTGATTTAAATCAGTGATTGAAAGCAGTCGAAATTAACAGCGTTTCACAAAACCAAATATTAAGCAGTGATTTATATCAGTCCCACACTGCTTAAAATCAGTGTTTTAAGCAGTCTGGAAAAGAATTGCGTTTCACAAAGAAGTATCAGTAGCGCGCGAAAATTGAAAATATGGAAATTCACTGATAGAAATGTGGAAATTTCTATCAACATCTTGGGGTTGATAAATCTGTGGATGATCATCGAGAAAGTTATAGAAACTTAAAATATCGGAGAAATGATTGCAAATACAACTTAAAAATGGGAAAACGGCTTTTGATTTTCAATTTTACTGTCAGTAACAGACTATTTGTCAGAATGGTAAATTTGGAAACCTATTTATTGAAAAATTCTTCCTTTGAAAAGTGGCAATGTTGTGACGATAAAACGTCCGGTAACAGCAAAATTATAAAGGGTTGCTTTGAGGGATTCGATTTCTTTCGTGTAATGAGGTACGGCATGTCATGAAATCATTTCAATATTAAAGGACGTTGAGGTATTGACTTTTACATACATCGATGACAGCTAGAAAAAAAAATTCTCAAATATTCCTCCATTTGCCTCAGATTGACTTCTCTAATTATTATTTCGATTACTGTCAAACATAGAGTAGGTATATTGTAGAGTGGAAACTCCGCATTTATTAAAGTGCGATCTTATCTCAAGCAGCTGGTAGAGCAAAATAACAATCAAAGACAATGATTTTCATTACCTTTGAAAGATGTAAATGGGTGCACATCACTATTCAGATTCAAGAAGTGAAACATGAATTTACTCAATCATAAATTCATGCCGATGAAAATGGAATCAAAAATATGAAATTTCAGCCACGACAGCACAATAAAATCTCAACTTTTTATGAAGACTTCCATTATAATGCCGTTCATTACATTTTCTTGATCATCAGCACAATTTCCGCTTAGTTGCGATGCTTGTTAGCAAATATTCATTCCTTTTGATATCCAACTTGTTTCATACTTCTTACAACGGGGAGTCATGTCGGTAGTAAATAAATTGGCAAATATAGAGGTTTTTCAAAGCTGCCCAAATAATGTTTTGGACCGCAGGAACGTAATCTCCGCAAAAAACTGAATCTTTTCATATAAAAATTTTCACTGTATACAGATACTTTTTTAAGTCGACACTCTACCTACATATTTACTCTATGCTGTCAAAAATTATTTTATTTAAGAATTATCCACAATTGTTTTAATCACTCAATCACACTGATATATATCAGTGTTTTTATCAGTCCGAAATCTTTATGAAACGCTATATGTATCACTGATTAATTTAGACTGCTTAATCTTCAGTCGGAAAATTAATTTTTATGAAACGCAATTTAAAGCAGTGCTTTATATTTCACTGCTGAAAATGTTACTGATACATATCAGACTGCTTAATTTTATGAAACAGGCCCCAGATTTGATGACAGTGAATGTGGAGAGATTATTATTTGAAATGAAAGCATCGGTCAACTAAGGTAGCAATTGAATAGAAATCGATTCATGTACAATTTTGGTTAAATTAAGCTTTTAATTGGCCTTCATGGAATTTACTTTCCCAAATAATTTCAATAGTCAAGTGATAAGAAAAATATTCATGCAACCTAATTTTGTTACTGAAGTTGTATTTTCAGCTTTCTATAGAGCAAAGCTTCGTTTAATCTACGTGCATGTCCATATCACCCCGATCTTAAAGTCTTACAATTGATCTGAATAGACACATTGCATTTGAATTGCATCAGAAATATGTTCACAACCAAATCTGTTCTATACCTATCAAATGTATTCTAGTGTTCATGACGGAAATTTTCTGATAAGTTCTTGATTTCATTTAATCGCCAGTTTCAATGCAGTCGTTTTATCTATGTGAAGCTCACTGTTGATTTGCGCTTTGTTGACGTCAGCATCAGAAAACTATTGATTCAAACTGTGTTAAATTCTGCGTGATCGGAAAAAAGTTGTAAGCGGGTAATTTAGTCATCAACAAATTTGACCTCGATAAAATAGTTCGTGTGATTAAGGAAGATTTGCGGAAGGTCTGATCCCCACCGGCAAAGAGTCGACTGCCGGACCGGCATCACCCATTTATTAGGGCATAGGACAAAGGTTGAGAAAATCGACATTCCACGACGATAGAAATACACATGCAATTTCCATTCTAAGACTTTCTATGGAATTGTCAATTTCTATGATCTATACTAATGTTATAGAAATCTATGATCCTGCAGTGTCGATTTCTCTATTACAGCCATATTTCTATTCCACTACTAATGCTGACATTTGTATTTCACTTTGAATTTCAAATTCTTCTATTTCTCAGACAACTTCATTCGATATCATTCCTTCTGCCTGCAATGTGTTTTGTGAATAATTTGTTTACGAAGTTGTCATTTGGATAAAAGAGGAGGAAATTGTATCAACAAATGAGAAAGTTATTTAAATGAGAAAATGAATTGGAAACTTGTCAAATCGACGGCCATTTATTTGCAAAATGAAAATGAACAGAAATCAAAATTTATTTCATTTCAATTAAAAAAGAAAAATTTGCAGGAAAATTTATTAGAAAATAAAAAAGTTTCAAATTTCATCGATGAGGAGGCGAAGAGTCTTTCCGGGAACAATAACAAAGAGTTCATCATCGTCATCCAGGAGTTTTCGTGTCTCCTCCTTCACTTCATTGTCGTTGAATTCATTTCCATCGACATCTGTGAACCATCCTACGAACAACGTCCCGAACAATCCTCCCGTCCTGAACAAACGCCTTCCATCTCTTGAAACGGCGATCTCCTGCGATATTCGCGTCCTCTGCGGACTTCTTCCAATTTCCCTTCCGACAGCATTTCGAAGGTCTCCAACTGTTGTCGGAGTTGGGAGTTGGAAGGTGCAGCGATGATAATCGTTCTTCCCCCACAGATGGAACTTCGCTGCAAAGAAGAGAAAATGTTTTGAAAGAATTTGTTTTGGAAGTTCTTCTCTTCTGTTAATTGAATCATTTTTCACATTTTATAATTGGAAAATTAACAGAACTGCTGATTGTCCTGCAGAAGTATTTTCTATTCATTTCTTCTTTTATTTCAACAACTTTCTTCTTCTCAAATGAAAAATAAAAGTTTTTCTATTTCATGAAAATGTTTTCTTCTTTATTCAAATTCCAAAATTAAATTAAACAAATTCAAAGCGTCGACTGTTGTTGAATATTCATGAAAATTCCGAAAATCAAAGAATAAACAAGAGAAGTCGACGTAAAACTAATTTCCAAAGTTGTTGAATAATTTTCAATCATTTTATTGCAGAAACAGAATATAAATTCATCAAAATAAAATTCTAATAACAAAGAATCAGCGGAAAATAATAATCCTTGAAAATTAAAGATAAAATAGAAGAACGATTGAAACGATTTTAAAAAGAAATTCTAAAATTTGAGAAAAAATTAAGGAAATTACAAAATTTTAATTAAATTCTAAAATTTCTTGAAGACAAAATGCTTCATAAACTAAGAAAATATCGCAGATATTCAATAACAAATATTGTCGATAGAACATTGTTCTCTTAGTTTGATATAAATCATCATTATCATTCAAATAAAATAACAATGTTATCTATTAAACAAACAATGTTCAACTATTTTAAATCAAAAAAAGCAAAACTGTCGGCAGAAGTTTCGAAACTACCTGGTAATTAATTGGTTTAACTTTTATGATTATAATGAATTAATATATCGAAGTTTTATGAAAATAGTGGACCGCGTGCTAAAAACTGCTAAGCCACTGGAAGCAAAATTGACAAAAGCAAAATGTTGAAAATTTGTTCAAGTAGACACCAACTGTTTTCGATCGATAGCAGGTTTTAATACTCAAAACCGACGAAATATTTGTCAATTTCCAATAAGCTTTTGTTCTCATTTATTGGAAAAATGAAAAGAAATAAAACATCGAAAAATATTACTAAAACTAACGCCGCTTTAAAGACAGAATTAAGAAAATCGAAATAGTCTTTTCAAGTCCGTGAAACACTTATTCACAACTCAAAGCTATTTACTTGAATTTCAGCGATAATTCTGACTTACCTTTAACCGTAGGTCTTTGTTGATGAGCAGGAGGACGCCGACCCGCCGTTCCTGTAGCTCCCATTGGAGTATCTGTCAAAATAAAAGCAAATTCATTAATCCATTGAACCAGAGAAATTTTAACGTCATGATATCATATAACACCAAAATGTCAACAGACTCATGCATCCGTAATGTGCTTGCAGAATCAACGCTGATACTAAAAGACTACTACAGTGATTTTCTGCAGAACTGTGTATTCAAACGGAATAAATCATCAGTGTTGCCACTCGCCTTATTCACATGAAAAACGCAGCAGGCGAGTGGATATGACAATGAACGCTTCATCGCATGAAATTCTCGACAGCATTTTTTCAATCAACACAGACTACACTGTCACCTCATTGCAATGTTTGCATATCCACAAATTAATTCTCATTTCCGTGAAAATCATTTGAATAATCTAAATAAAACGGTTGTATGCTTGTGCATTGCAGATACAGTAGCTAGGGAAGTAATTCATTCAGAAGTCAGTCAGTTTCTGACAATTCGAATGTTATCTACAGTTTTCAGTGAGTGCACTTGCAGTACATTGGCAGAGTTGGTAGACCGCTTGGTGACAGAATTCACATCACAAAACATTGTCGACCGCGCTCTAATCGGCCAGCATCCAGTGTCATCACTCGTCATCCTCCATTATGTTCTTGTAGATGACGCATTGGATCGCTTTAAGATTGCTTTCCGTCCTCGTACTTTCCTGCTATTGTGCATCTACGAGGCATTGCGTATTAAACGGTTTGCATCTGACCTTTGTGTTCAGAAAGATATCTTGTTCACTTGGTGATCTTTTGTGATAACACCTTCATGACGAAAGCGCTCGTTGATGACTTTAGTGTCTTTGCACATTTACACATTAAGAAATCGTTAAAGCGAAAATAAAGTTCTGAACTGGTCATTTATTCAATTCTGGTTTTTGTATTGCAAAGATGCTAGAGCAACGTCAACATTTGAGGCTAAAATCTTGATTAGATTTAGTTTCCTTCATGATAACGAAATCAAAGAAATTGGCAATGATTATGAATATGAAGTTTCGAAACCTGAGTATTGTGTCATTCTTTTTATTTCTATTATATATTTCTATAGTGTGTATTATATATAGGTCTGCATGCGATCAGAGCAGGCTTTTGATAAGCTGCCCACAGATTTTTCATACAGAAATGTGCTACATCATGGGAGGTATGGGACGCAATTTTCACTCTCTGAATTGTTAAGCTAACGAGAGCGAACGCTCCGACTGCTAACTGCAGGTGCGAAGTATCAATTAGGAGAAAATAACTGACAATTGGCGGGATTGATTTTTGAGCTACATTTGCCTTGCATCATCGTATTTTTTATACTCAAGACTTTCAGCCAATGTTTGCAATTTCCATTTGCTAAACTTCCTGATTTTCTCAAGACATGACGTTCTTATAGTCAGAAACAATCTATGACGAATCCAAGATTTGAACCAATCATAATGATCAATCCATGCCATAATAGATGACAGAAGACATCATTTTTATCAGTGATGTGACCTCGACTAGATTTTAATCCAGGTCGAAGTCGGATATTTCAATCGAGGTTGAGGTCAGACGATCGAGGTCTGCGAGGTCGAGGTTGCATCTCTGATTTTTACAGACGACATTATTGCTCTAAATTTCCATGTAAAACAATGCAGTAATATGGACCGTGATGGAGGTCGATGATAGACAATAAATCCGAAGGTGCGCACCGTCCGAGGCATCATTGTCAGATACAGACCAACATCTAGGTTCATATTGCTGCTGTCACCCACTAGCATTACAATCTCACTTTTCTATGGCTATCGGTCTGTAATGTGATTAGTTTTACAAAACGCACTGGTCGCTGTACAAATCAGCGATCCGTTATGATATTACAGATCGGGAACAACAGATATCTCTGTAAATGCACATAGCTGAATGAAAATCGTGATGTAGTTGACCAAACGACGCAGATCATGTTCATAGTCGAGAAAAGTAAAAAGGTAACTCCCTTGTTTTATGGTCGAAAGTTCTATTAACGTTACGTCAGTAAGACAGTACATCGGCATCCGGCGCTTTCAATAGTCGATGTAACTAGGTGGATATATATTAAATATGCTTCTTTTGTGGTGTTTCCACTTAACATACCCGGGTATATTAAGTGGAAAACTCCGATAGCTGGACGTCCACCTAGTTACATCGGCCAATGAAGGCGAGGGACGCCGAAGTACTGTCTTACTGACTCTGCTGACTAAACGTTAGTAGAACTTGTGACCATAAAACAGGGGAGTTACCTTTTTACTTTTCTCGACTGTGAAAATCGTGATATTCAAGAACAACATTTCCAGCATGATGTTGCAATTCTTTGCATTTTGATCAGTGTATTTAAAAAGTGGTTCTTGCATCGACAATCTATGTATTGAGTGCACTGAGATATCATTGTAGTTCCTCGCACTAGTGCAAGAACTCAATATCATGCAGGAAATATAACACTGCACAGCTTACCGTGCTTCCCTTGTAATTGAAATCACTATCTATGTTACTTCGCGTCTCGTTCTTCAAATACCATAAACAGTTCGTTCGATTATGGTGGATGCATTGCAAGCCATGAGGTAAACATCTTATTGATCGCGTAGAAATGTGGCTTGTCAATGAGGTCGGAATTTTAGCTATCTGTGCTTTCTGGTCCACACTATGATCTTCAATTATTATACTGCCAAGATATCTACACATAGGGTGGGTAACAATCATGGACTTCTAAATATCTAGGAGTTCATGGTAACAATGTAGTGCAATGTACGCTAAGCAGCCTCGGATTTCTACGATTTTCTTGCTCGCCTTGATTCATAGAATACCTTCTTTTCTTGTCTTTCTCATACGATGATAAAAATCATCACAGCAATCATTTAAGAATGAATATGATTCTTACTAAATTGAACAAATTATTTAAGCATTCAACAAATGCAATGCTGTTGTATTGAATCATGTACCACTAAATCATGTACAGTAGAGACGTTTTACCTTTACGGATTCGGTGGAACAAATGACACTCTGGCTACTAGAAAAACATTGAAATAGGCT
Organism: Prostheceraeus crozeri; assembly: GCA_907163375.1. Lineage (NCBI taxonomy): Eukaryota > Metazoa > Platyhelminthes > Polycladida > Euryleptidae > Prostheceraeus > Prostheceraeus crozeri. Next base: position 31,113 of record CAJQUW010006991.1, on the reverse strand, counting down.
GAGATAATTATCAGTATTTGAAATCAACATTTTCATTATTGAATTGACCATACCATAAATCTTCTCACCATAAGCGTAATAACGTCACATAAATTATATTTTTCAGAATGTTATTATACAGTAGAATTCGCTTATATCGACGCATTTTCGCTGTCCTTGACAGAAAAAAATTCGTTTATAACGGCGGATTTCCTGGAAATCCTCAAGCGATGTGTTTTGCCTAGAAGAGTCACTAGAATGACAGTATATGTGGACGCGGATGGCTGTAGATTCTGTTAGGACTATCCGATTCTAAATGCATGTGAAAATTTAGATCTTCTACAATTCATCTCGATCATGTTTGGGGGTTTGATCAAAATTTGTAGAATTCTAGCAGCCGGGAGGGGGAGTCTAAAAGTGGGTCGAGGGGGTGAAGGAGTTGGGTTGAGAGGGGTGAGGACTTATAAGGGGGTGGGTTGGTAGGGGTGGAGGGAGAGGTTGTGAGGAAAGATAAGTAGGCTTGCCACTGTATTCACTGATAATTCTCACATAATTAGTCTTTTCATTCGACGTGATGATTGCATTGTTAACGCCTTCACCTACGATGCTATTGTCAGACTGACTTAGTGACTGTTGCGTCATCAAAGGAGCACAAGCTACCGTCGAAAACATTGTTGAGTTCGATGCATGTCTCTCTCTAGACAGAAAGCGGCTTGCTACTCATCCCTCTCTATGGCTTCGCCTGCACGTGACTCTTAGCAGCGTCTTGATTTATGCATACTCTTCTTTGTTTTGTGCTTCATATAGCAGGTAAGCATGTAGGCATGAAGAAGCTTCAATCTTATTGATTCAAAAAGCATACTCAGTTTTTGACAAACATAGTGATATCCGGTTTGCGATACTTACGTTGCAAGCATCAGTTCAGAAAGGCACAATTTTTAGATATCTATTGATTACATGGACACAATTACATGTACATGTGCTGTACATGTTGGACAATAAGTCAATATGTACATGTATTTAAGTATAGCAACGCAATAATTCATGAGTATAACACGTATATACATTGTATGATGCATGGGATGATCTCAGAGCTCGTGTAGATTTCACAAAACTTCAAAATTCAGGGAGTTCGCATATATCGGCGGTTTTCGTCTGTCCCTTGAGGCGCCGATATATGCGAATTCTACTGTACTACCAAGATATCTACACATAGGGTGGGTAACAATCATGGACTTCTAAATATCTAGGAGTCCATGGTAACAATGTAGTACAATGTACGCTAAGCAGCCTCGGATTTCTACGATTTTCTTGCTCGTCTTGATTCATAGAATACCTTCTTTTCTTGTCTTTCTCATACGATGATAAAAATCATCACAGCAATCATTTAAGAAAGAATATGATTCTTACTAAATTGAACAAATTATTTAAGCATTCAACAAATGCAATGCTGGTAAAGGTGGTGTTCTTTGTTGCCTGTTTAGATTGTAGAGGTTGTATTGAATCATGTACCACTAAATCATGTACATAGAGACGTTTTACTTTTACGGATTCGGTGGAACAAATGACTGTCTGGCTACTAGAAAAACATTGAAATAGGCTGAGATAATTTTAATTATTTGAAATCAACATTTTCATTATTGAATTGACCATACCATAAATCTTCTCACCATAAGGTAATAACGTCACATAAATTATATTTTTCAGAATGTTATAGGCAGCATAGATTTTTGTTTCGTTGAATTGACAAGCATCTAAGACTCCCAACAATTTTCTCAGTGTTCAGCAGTAGTTAACAGTGTTCTTTCATAAATTGTGATTCCAACAGTCGAGCAAGTTCGGCAAGAGCTTTCTTATTACCCTGTTCTTCTTGTTCTGTTTCGCTTATCGAATTTCAGACACAAATGAATAAAGTTAGCACGATATCAAACTGCAGCGAACCAAGTATTCCATCTTGTGACGATTGGATTTGGAGGACATATTGGATTTTCAACGTTACACGACCTCAGAGAAGACAAAAATGATTTCCTCGGGATGGTGCTTCTACCAAAATAGATTTGATCAATGCAATAAACCTGTCCATTTCTGGGAATGAATGCCTCCAGGCATTTCCTGCAAATTCACAACATGAGCAAGACAATGAATGTAGTTGCAGTTTGGCCACAACAATGAAAGTATATCAGTCCAACATTTGCGCATTTAGATGCACCATCAGTCACAAAAAAAAATAAATTACAAAATTAATCGAAAAGTTGCTGCAGCATTGAATGTCTGTGAAAGTGTGGAAAGATTGACGGTCTCGAGGATAAGGGATTTCACCAAGTGTGATTTTGAATCTTCGTTTTCGAGAGGTCGGAAAAGAGAGTTCAGAAGTGGACGATTCAATGGATCAGTTGTTTCATCTGTGAGAATCGCGATGCTTTCACCTTTGGTAAAAATATTCCTTTAAATTGAGCATCTGTATCAGCAAATAGCTTGGGAAACCAGTTAGAGCGAAGATTTGAAGTAGTAGGGATAGAACCACTTCCCTGAACATGTTTCTGTCAAAATGCTTCTGGTTCCAGTGATTGCAATAGATTTTCATGCTTTTTGCCTATGATAGAATCTTTTATAGTCTGAGAGCGAATGTCATCAATCGCTTTCTTGCATACTGAACAAAATGAAACACCACCATCAGCGTACAAATGTTTTCCGAACTCTTTGGTTCTACTGGCTGCCGCTATTCGCGTCGACACTATTCGCGTACGCACGGATCTCAATACTCCCTTCAATCACAGATTGCTGATATGACAAATATTATCAACGATGCGATTCATTTAGTTCGACAGAATGAAGTTTAAAGGCATTTAATACATTAACTGATATTTTATGCTATTTACTTGAATTTCAGTGATAATTCTGACTTACCTTCAACCGTAGGTCTTTGTTGATGAGCAGGAGGACGCCGACCCGCCGTTCCTGTAGCTCCCATTGGAGTATCTGTCAAAATAAAAGCAAATTCATTAATCCACTGAACCAGAGAAATTTAACGTCATGATATCCTATAACACCAAAATGTCAACAGACTCATGCATCCGTAATGTGCTTGCAGAATCAACGCTGATACTAAAAGACTACTACAGTGATTTTCTGCAGAACTGTGTATTCAAACGGAACAAATCATCAGTGTTGCCACTCGCCTTATTCACATGAAAAACGCAGCAGGCGAATGGATATGACAATGAACGCTTCATCGCATGAAATTCTCGGCAGCATCTAACAATCAACACAGACCACAGACCGTTTCAAAAGTAACTGCACAAAAAGGTTAACCCAATATAGAATGTAATTTTCGTTTTGAAGTCTTGATTCAATTTTGACAACCGACATACTCCTATATGGCTCAGAATGTTGGACGATGACTTTCAAAGAGGAACAACTTCTGGAAAGGAGAGAAATGGGAATGCTAAGAAGAATCAAAGGAGTAACTCTAAAGGACAGAGTGAGAAGCAAAGTGATAAGAAAGGAGCTTGGAGGGATCCCTATTGAGGAAAGAGTGATAGAGATCCGAATGAGATGGTACGGACACGTCCAGCGCATGGAGAAGACCGACAAAGTGAGGGCGACCATGGAACAGGTGGTTTTTAGGTTTCGTTGAATGCACGGAGATACAATACAAATGAATTTTGCCGAAATAATGTTGTTGAAAAAGTCTGACATGATTTTTCAATGATGAAGAGGATTAATCTCAATAAATTTTATATCATGTAAAATGTATCTTTTAGTACTTTGAATTAGCAGAGTGTTTAGTTTGTGTCTGGTCAGTTGTGGTCAGCAGACTTATAGATATGAATTTCTGGTCAATTCATTCACCGATTCCTACAGATTCCTTCGCAATACATAAAAGTATGATTATCACCATTGAATCAGGCTCGTGTTGAACTACTAGATGATACAATATTTTCGAATTTCCACAACATTTGGTACAATTTCACTCAATTTACACTTTTGTCAAATTCTAAGCTACTTTCGCGATCACGATGTTTTTAACGGTCAACTGCACACAACTTAGTAACTTTTGATGTATTAACGCTAGCATTTTCAGTTTGGGTTCAGAAGAATGCTGGCGTCATCAGCTCCAAGAATATGTAAGTGTCATCAAAATCGGCCCATCCCTTCATTGGCAAACTTCAAATTTGTTTTATTCCCATACTCGGTCAATGGGTGAGTCATCATTTCCTTCACTTGAGGTCAGATTTCGAATCACGGATCAGATAGACGAGGGCTTGTCTCGTCTCTGCACCTCTTCTTGTTGACAATAAATAATAGCATTTCTTCACGCTGTAGGAATGCTGACTCTTGCGTTCGATGATTGGATCGACAAGACACAAGAGCAGCTCATCAATGATGACAAGACAGTGAGAGACGCGAGGACCGACATGATGTCTGAAATACCACTGTGGAAGCAACAAAACAATCACTAATTACAGTATTTCATTTAATTAGACAAACCACAGTTTCTGGTACTTCTATTCTTCCCCCATGTTTTCCAGTGTTTCCAAATTCATCGAATTTCGTCAAACTTAAGTCACATTGGATTTGGAATAGACTTGATCTGTCACTGAGTGATAGTACAACAACACTGCGAAGTCTTACTTGACCCCTGTGATGAGAGATTGGTCCCTTGAATACCCAGTTAGAATACAAGATACAGCAGCTGTGCTGTGATCATGAACTTCGTGGGTTTGTTGTCTACAATGCAGCTACAGTGAACGGAAAAGCAAATGCTGGGAATTTTGCACACAACGCTTTTGCGACGGTAGTGAGGCTGCACTTAGGAGTAAGAGAAGATCGCTGACGATGCAACACTCGAGGGTTGAATATGGGAGAAATCAGGCGAAATCGGGTGAAATGGATTTTTCCATATTATGTCATTTTTTCGATGCTTCTAATTAAAATACAGTAATGCCAATTCATTTTTCTGATTTATTGACTCTGCCTCTTCTCAAAAATCATCGTATGGAATGAATACAATTCCGTAATCTACATGTTTCTTACTACAACACCAAATATTGAAAAGGAAAACCGAATAATATGTCAACGTCCGATGTTTTCATTGCGCAAGAAACTTAGCGCCTATGCTGATATGATGCCCATTGTCCATCCCTGACTCGCCGGACATCAGCCAGCCTGGATTTGTCAACAGCGGACTGTAGTGATGCATTCGTGAGATGATGGGGAATTCGGGAGAGCACACGCATATTGGTTGACGCTGCTGGTCGCATGTCTTTGGGTGGCTGGTGCAGTCGAAAGTGCGTAAGATAAGATCGATATTGGCAAACAATGATTTAAAGCCACTGCCCACAAGTCTGGTCATTAATGTTATTATCGCATACAAAAGACACTCGGAAATGATGGGGAGTTCGGGGTGGCGCGTGCGTGTCATTACTGATACCGCAGCAGGCTGCAAGTCTGCGACGGACACTTCGGACCGTAAGAAAGAGCGTGCGTCCTCCATTTCACATATTAGGACGAGGTCTTTCGACCATACCAAACGACTATCCTCAGGTAATCAAAAAAATAAATAAATAAAATGAATCGAAATTATGATATGAAAGTTCGACGAAACGATCTGCGTATTATTATTTAGTATCAGTAATAATGCTAACAGTTGGGCCTATATTTTTGTCTAGGCCTATATTTTCTTACTTTTGGAATACCGGTATAACAAACAGATATTTGGTGATCGATGTTTAAATGACTCATTAGATCTTCCCCGTTTTGACCATACATTTTAATATAAAGTTCAATTTATAGCCTCTACTGTACACATGTGTTTTCTCTCTGATAATACAATAGTAGAAAAAACTTATAAATTGTAGATAACAGCCAATCTTGTGTAAAGTATGCTATTCGTAAACGTAGGTGAGAGAATAACTTTATATGATTCCTTATTTAGATAGCCTGTAATTATCTGAATATTTGGTACGGCTAAAATACAGTAACCTATATTAAGTACTCACCGATATTTTCTCATGATATTGTATTTTAATCATGGTTTACATTACACTGATGTGTGCAATGTAGTCTGATTTTTCAATAAAATGATAATTATGAAATAAGAGATTACCTCTTACTTTCAAGAAAATCGAAATAACTAGATTAAACCCGAAAAACCCGGTATACGAAAATACCTGGCAACCTCCAGATTTCATCAGTAGAAGAGTGTCGGTTGCGTGCCTGTTATTTCACGGTTTTTGAGGGGTCGTGGCAGATAATCTCGACAACTTCACTATAGAAGTGGAGGGTTTTTGATTCGAGACTTCTATGGTAAAGATGGAGGGATTTCTATCATAAATCTTCCAAAGCCACGGAATGACATGAATAGTGACTACATAGATTTTTCACAGGTTGACATGTACAAGATTGATATTAATTTCCCTAGGGTAATTGGTGAAAGCTTATGGAAAATACTTATTTTTCTAGTGAAATTCGGGAATCCTTCATTAATTAGTGGGATACCATGAAAAGCATGAATTATGACAATATAGGGTGATTAACCGATTAATGCAATCAGAGAAAAAATTAGGCTGTCCTCTATTGGAATTTTAGAGTAGATTTCGACTGTCCGAAATCGAATGAGATATTGTATTCCACTGTTATATCAATATATTTGAAAGAGCATTCTTTTCTGTGTGGTATCTGTGCTATTTCTTCTACAACCTATTACGCAAGTTACAGGGTGAGTGACATTCATTAAGTGGTTGTTTGAAAGTTCAAATGCATTATTATTCAAAATTCTAAACAGATGTTCGAGGACAGAGGATTTTCTGTTTCTTCGATATATTTTTCAAGGTTTTCAACTGCTCCGGAGTACTGACTAGCATTGTCTTTAAGCCCTTCTTTTGTTCATCATCCCGTGGTAGGCCAATGTCTGTCTCAAAAAAGCTAAACAGAGAGATATGAGGTTAGTAGCCTAGCTATCTAATGTAGTTGCCGTCTGGCTACGTTTGAGATACGTATGTGATATCTTTATAGATGAATTAGGAAAGGAATTGGTTTCACGTAAAAACTTCTTGACACGAAAGACAAGTTGTGGACTTTCCTACCATTCAATCATTGTATAGCAGGTCATAGCAGAAGATGTCCTAATACTAGAGGGAGACGCCTCAACAGATTTCGTTTACGTTGTGATAGAGAGTGAGGGAGCTGAATGTATATAAGATTGCATTAATAGAGAAAATACGGAATATAGGAGCTGGCAGAAAAATTCGTTTTTCGTTGGCGTTTCTTATATAAACAGGGTTTCCGCGGTTTTCAGGAGTTTCCACGAGCCCTCTGATGAAATTTCCAGGAGGTTTACATAATTGGATTTGCAAACGGATTTTACATAATTTGTGATGTAACAAATGCTGGTTCTTTGCATTACATATGCGAGGGATACAGCAACTGATTATACAGTAGCATTAACGCACGTTTCCACCCAGCCTTAAAACGAATTCCGAATGAATCTGATCAGTTCTTAAAATTCATGAACTCTGGTCCTGATAAGTAATTTATGATTTGTGACGGTTTATATATTTCAGGCACTCGGAGTACGATGTCCAAGTGTGGCTCAAACGCACCTTTGATCAATCAGTCTATCCATGAAAACTCGTCGGTATTACTAAGTGCACAGGCCTCACAGCAAGTAAGCATGCACAAATAGGAGGGTTAACTTGCGATGGTCAATAAGTGCAAAAATAGTACAATGAAGATGTCTTTTTAACTTTTTGTTTGCTTTTTTCTTGAAGCTTTGTTCCTTTCTCTAAGTGAATTGAAATAAAAATCAAAAACTAAGATTTAAATATTTTTTAAAGAAGTGACGCCATGAATTTCTTTAAGATCTCTGGGATTCGATAAATGGCCATCGAATTTGGAATTCTTTAATCGAATATCGAATGAATGCCCAAGAAACGATGGTTGGGAAGACAAACATCTCTTCGATTAAACTGAGTTTGCACAAACTCCAACTGATGAATTCTGATCTGTGCCATAAACGCCATTGACTAAAAAACTTGAAACTGAGGAAAATTCAGATATTGCTATTTAATTGAAACTAATTTGATTTCTAGAGGCATTTATGTCTATTTGCGTCAGAGAGTGTGAAACACATTTTCATGAAGGACTGTGAGAAAGCCATAATTCAGATCGGTAGTTGTGGTGTGTAGGCAGAGTAGTACTCAACATGTAGGTAGAAGAAAGTGTACGCCTTTTTTCGTACGTGTTTTCAAAGTAAGTCTTTGATTCTGCCCATACAGAGCAACTGAAGGAGTTCATACCTAAAACGTAGGAGCGGGGAAAAGAAAACGTCGACCATCGAATGATCAAGACAAGTCTCTCTCTGCCCAGATAGATCTGGCTCGTGAAAAAGAAAGCGACGCTGTAGTTCTAATATTTATCTCTCGCTCGCCACTAATAAAGTGCGGTAAATTATAGAAGCTCCGAAAATAGGACAGGACAAATTACTAGAAATAGTAATAATAAGAAAAATAGGAGGTCTGTGGGGCCTGAGTACATGAATCGTAAAATCAAGACTAATTATTCAACAAAAAAGCCGCTCGACATATTTCATTATGTCAAATCCATATTCCGCTATTCAAAATGTTCTCCAATACACGACTTGTTTCTCTTACAGACTAAAGACTGCAATAATAAGAGCGTTAATAAAATTTCCTGAAGCCAATAACTTTGACGTCTTCAAGATGCATAGCTGGAAAGTTCTGTCACTATAAAATTAAGAATGTAAATGAATTCATCACATTTACTTTGCTTGAATAGAAAAGTGTTCTTAAAAACTTCTATTGATGAAGTAGAGATGCACGTAATTATCTACCATAATCAATCAATTCCAGGAGTTTCCAGAACACTGGAAAAACTGTTTCGAAATTCCAGGATTTTCCAGGAGCGCGGACACCCTGTATGACTGACTTACAACTTTGTAAACAACTTCTGAAAAATTCTTATCTTTATGAGCAAATTCGCAACACTAATTTATCTGCGACTACATCCACACCAAATTGATGAAAGCGAAACTGATGGACCTCAAAAGTAGGCCCAGTTCCAACTCTGGTCTGCACATTAACCCCTTTGGTTTAGATGACCTTCTATAGTGTCACCTAGCTCGGTCACTGACCTTGAATCAAGACACTTTCTTGTCAATGGAGGTTTTGTCCTTGTCCGTACATTTCGTTGCTCCACAAGATGCAGTGGTCGGCTTTGTGTTGGGTGCACAGGATGTTTGAGTCACGTGGAAATAGGCTATCTGGTCGAAACGTGCTGACCATCATTGCAAGTGTTCGTTATTATGTTACGTATCTCGAATATTCTCAAGATGAAATAAATGAAGAATTCAGCTTTTCGCTGAAAATGACTGCCCAGTTTGAAGAAAGGAGGTGACCATATAGCATGACGGCACTATACCTCATTTCTCATTTGGTTCGATTAAAGCTTGGAACATCACGCAACTCAGTGTACAATCGAACAGCTATTGTACACACCCGATGCAAAACCTATAATGGATTGCATGCATCTTTTGGAATTACTGACCAATACAATCTTGATACTTTCAAGAGGCGTGCGAACCGGCTTCTGATAGGGACACCTGAATCAGATTAGAATATCTGCTATTTTGCTTTTATTTAAAATAATGCAATTTTTTACTTTTTTAATTGAGTAACACCTAGCTTCGTTCATGGCTCGTAGCGGTGCTAGGAGTGAAAATTCTGTAAAAAAGGCCCCGCCCGACACTGATGTAACGTACAACAGATTGTGTTGAAAGAGTGAATCTATCAGACTTCGATATCTATGTATCTTTTACAGTCTAAACGGAGATCCCTCCATCATTACCATAGAAATCTGGGATTCTAATCAATAAAATAGGTATTCAAATCAAGTTGGGATTATTTTTGCTTACATTTTGCTTCGGCGTCTGTTCTTTTACTTCGTTCAGTTGTCAGTTCTGTTTGCAGCTGTGTATTCGCGACTTCGAGGTTCTTACACTTTGCTTCGGCGTCTTTGCTTTTGCCTCGTTCAGTTGTCAGTTCTGTTTGCAGCTGTGTATTAGTCACTTCAAGGTTCTTGTATTTTGCTTCGGCGTCTGTTCTTTTACTTCGTTCAGTTGTCAGTTCTGTTTGCAGCTGTGTATTAGTCACTTCAAGGTTCTTGTATTTTGCTTCGGCGTCTGTTCTTTTACTTCGTTCAGTTGTCAGTTCTGTTTGCAGCTGTGTATTAGTCACTTCAAGGTTCTTGTATTTTGCTTCGGCGTCTGTTCTTTTACTTCGTTCAGTTGTCAGTTCTGTTTGCAGCTGTGTATTAGTCACTTCAAGGTTCTTGTATTTTGCTTCGGCGTCTGTTCTTTTACTTCGTTCAGTTGTCATTTCTGTCCGCAGCTGTGTATTAGTCACTTCAAGGTTCTTGTATTTTGCTTCGGCGTCTGTTCTTTTACGTCGTTCAGTTGTCATTTCTGTTTGCAGCTGTGTATTCGCCACTTCGAGGTTCTTACATTTTGCTTCGGCGTCTTTTTGTTTAGCTCGTTCAGTAGTCAGTTCTGTCTGCCGTTGCCTATTCGTCTCCCACAGAATGTTGTTTTCGGACTTTAATGTCGCTATATCTTGACGACATGCGGCTTGAGCCTTCTCCAGCCGTTTGCTATCTGCTAGTAACTTCAAATACTTCGCCTGAAGTGAGCTGAGCAAATCCTCGGTACTTCCATCTGAAATAAATTTAAAATGTAGTCAATGTCAATATTTAAAGTCACGTGAAACTTTAGAAAGCTGGCAATGGCTTCAATCCACTCATTTGCATATGATATTTTTTTAAGAGCGTAGCTTATGTAATTCGGAGAATGTAATGTCATACTACTAGTTGAGGAAGATGTCTTCATTAAATTCAATTCAGTCATAGCTCTTAAATTTGTGTGATAGTACCACTATCGGTGGTATCGACTGTCCATTCTGTTTTGCCATAACAATAATATTAATAATAATATGGTGTATATTTTTCAAAGTGAATGGAAATCATAGTTGTACAAGAATGTAAATCAGCAAAGTATGCACAAATAACTAAAAGGAAATCGCACCAATACGAGTAGATACACACACATCAGGACATGTTGATTTCATTGTCCATCAGTACAGTGGTAACCGGGAAAAATGACAATCTGCGCTTTTGAGTTCGGCAGAGAGAAACACAATAATGGCCAGTATAACGCAAACTAGTAGGTAAGAAATCCCGTAAGATGTGGTTGGCATTGTTTTTGATAGTTTTGAATAGCCTTTTACTCATTCTTTCACGTCTGTCTGAAATATCGTCGTCTACACAGGGTGGATCAGCTGAATTATATAGTATCCTCAAAGCCCGATTTTCAACACGCTGCAGTTTTAAACAGAGAGAATTCGGCAACCTTACAAATACTGGGCACGCGTATTCTAGTAAGGAGCGTATAAGTCCTCTATAGATCGTCAAAAGATCATTTTCTCCGGTAAAGTGTCAACTTTCTTTAAGACGTAGAGCCGTTGATTACATTTAGATACAATGCCAGCGAAGTGGTCATGCCATGTTAGTCTGTCGTTTAATGTGACACGAAGCACTTTGGTTTTAGACACGACAGGAATGGGCAAATTTGGAGTGAAATGGTGTATACGCTTCATACTTATAATGGTATTCAGAGTCCAATACATAGCGCAGAAGTCCTCTGGGCCTCATGTTGTGTCCCTTATTCTACAACTCATTCCATCACATGAATGCCTCTAATCGTCTCATGAGGGAATGCTTGTTTAGGCCGCGAATGTCCGCCGAGGTTAAGGAGTTTATATCAGGAGTATTTAGAGTCATAATAAATGTACTACATATTATAGGCTTAACACGCAGTTAATTACATGTATCTCTTGACATCACAAAACCGGGTTTATAGAACATTTCAGATTGGAGTCCATTCCTAGATCGATTCTACAAGTCAAAAACTGCATTGTGTCAAAATCCAATGCTTGTATCACAATTTGAAATATTTTATCACTAAGTATCCTCACTATTATAATCATACATGGCTTCAGTTATTTGCAATATGAAAGCACATGCGTTTCGTCAATTCTGTAGAGATAACACACTTTGACCCTCTGTCCTTGTTTCTCAAAGTACGAGTGAAACAAGGTAATATGTTCGTGTCTAATTCAATCTGAGTTAGTCTGACTACGGTAATGTTCTTCATATGGAGATAGCTATACGTGCTATACTGTCCAAGATCTTGGCTAAGCGCCAGCAAGGACATCAAAAGGAAGAAAGGCTCTCAGTTTTGTGCACTATAAGTTAGTACAATTACATGCTTTAGAAATTGAGATGTAATTACGATTGAATTCGAGAAGACGAATTTGACGGAATAAAGCTGATGTGGAGACTTGATGTGATGCACTTCGAAGGATATCAAAAATAAGCTTCCGAAATATTTCGTTCAAACTCTAAAACATGTCATTCTCGTACGTGTAGACACAGGAACTTGCATAAGTTAATACGTTAATAGAACCTCAGATCTGATGATGACAACTCACCTTCTGTCATCTCCGTATTCAGCGTCATGGACCGCATATGACAGCAGCTGATGTTGAGTAACTGCCCTTCGTCTTCATCTTTCGTTACTTGTCTTTTACATCCTACACAAATGTAGCGAAGACGTGTTAATTCTTGTCTTGAGACTCCGGATATTATCGCCAAATGACCAGTAAGATCATGGAAGTCTATCTTCTTGTTATCATCAACACACCAACTGAATATCTTGTCATTCAGTGTAACTTTCAATTCAGGTCGAGAGACCTTCAACTGACCTTTGAAGTGAAACATTTCATCCGGACACAGTAACCCATCTTTAGATTGTAAAAGGAAATCCTTTCCCTCAAACTTTCTTAGCTCCTTCTTCAGATGGCAAACATTAGATGTATCAGGTAAATGAGCTGCTCTTTGAGAACCGTCCGTCAACTCCACTGAAGTTGTATCTACTCCAGTGATAATGCCATCATCTGGAATCTGCAGCTGTCTTATTGTTTTCCTTTTATCAAGACGAATCCCGTTGTACAAGAATGTCAGATACTTGTATTTTCCAACTATTCTCTTTAGCCGGTAATGCGGTTTGACAGCGTAGTGTCGGCACCTTCCATTGATCATTATGCGAATGTTTCGTGTTCCAGGTGGCGTTGGAGCATCTGAGAGCTCAACAGACAGTAACACTTTCTTCGATCCCTCCTTCGTCTCGCCGACTTCTCTGAGGGTGAAGTCGATATCGTAGATTTCAGTTTTGTCATCCGACCTAAATTCATAATACCCGAAGGCACCGAAGTGCCTCTGCCAGTTCTCCAATATTTGATAAAGTGGAGTATCCGGGGGACATGTGTAATTTTTGTCCCAGTCACAATTTTCAGCGGAAATCATGACTTTCCAATGCTCTGAAAGAAGAGAAACATTTCATCAACGAACGATCTCACTGATCTCAGTTTTATAAGACATGAGGAAATTCTAACTGCAGCGGGAAATTTTGAATTCCAGTCGGATTTTTAGTGTGCGAAAAATTATTAAGTCGTGTCTGAATGATAGATGGCAGTAAATCATTTTAATTCAGAATCTTATATCATGCCGTGTGGAGTACCTCAGGGATCAGTATTGGGTCCGATTCTCTCAGTGTTTATATGTCGACCCTGTCGCGTGTTCTTGTCAAGCATGGTGTGAAATATCACTTTTTGCAGATGAAATATTCATCTACATGTCTACCATTTGGAGTGGGATTTGTAGCACAGCCAGTTTGATTGAAGACTGCATTGATGATGCATAACTTTGGCTCACTTGCAACAGACTTCATCTGACTGAGCTTAAATCTAAAGCAATTGTATTTGCTACTTCCAAGCACACACATTGCTCCATTTCTCACTTGTGGATTGACGAAAGTCAAGTTGAAATTAGCAAAACTGTGAAATGCCTTGGAGTAGTAGTCTGGACTATGCACGGAAATTCAATGAACCTATCAATATGATATGTACAGCATGTTTTATTGAGCATGTCAACAAAATAAACTGAATCGAAATACGTTTAAGCGTCATCTAATTATTGCGTTCAAGAGTTCATCGATAGCAAAATTAACCTGTTTTTCTACTCTAAACTGAAATGTAAGACATGGATCCATTGCATTGTTATACTAAAATTAACTGGTAATATCTGCACCTACCTACGTAATACGAAAATATGCAAATATATCAAAAAGGCAACTTGAATATTCATGCAGTGGCACTAAATCATCACCTTGATTTTTAATGTCTGTTTCTGAACGTGTTCTCCTGTTTTATATTTTGACAAGTGACTTTCACAAAATTAGCGCAGCATTCTAAAAATTCCCGCAATCGCACAGTAATGCCAAGATTAGCGCAGATACGCCAAATGGCACAGCTGTGGGAGTCCTGCAAACATTAGCATGTGGCTCTCGAGTTTCCTAAGCATGAAAAAACTTCAGCACTTTTGTGAATTCAAACCAAAAACATTCAGTATTAAGCGCAAGATACAATACATTTTCTATGACATGGACAATTTATCAACAAATTCAGACGGCTTCCTTATATCTGCAATATTAATCGATTGTTTATTTATTGCCTCAAACTAATTACCACATAGGTCTGCTGACAGACCGACTCCCTCAAAAATGTACGATATTCAAAATGTGATAATTTTCAGCAAAATCAAGACATTATCTGTTTTCGAGGACATTCAATTTCCTAAATGAAAGATGTTAATTCGGCGCAGTGGAACTGCTTTCAGCTGCATTGCACCTATGGCGCAGTTTTATTAAAGTAGAGTCCTAGTTTCGCATCGCGCTTTCCGAAAAACGGATTCAACAATAAATACATACATTTGTCGGATAAGTTTGAATGAATATGGCAGAGCATGTATATTGATGGCAATGTTGTCCATATCTTCCTTAACTTCCATGCCAATCGTTGTTCGATAATTTGTAGATTCTGTAGGCTTCACACCACCAAAACATCTGCATAATCACGCCTAATGAATGCATGTCAAATTCACAACATTTATGATTCAGATCCAAAATATAAAACAAGGTGTTAAATAAGGAAAACAGATATTGATGCAAATTGAGTTGGTAGAATCAGATGGTCGAAATTATGATGACATCTGCGAAAGTTCTATTTTATCTAAACAATTCGTCCTACATCGATGACCGACGAATTGGTGAGGTGACATGGAAAATTTTGCAAAACTCCAGCTGGTCGGAAATTTCATCACAATTTTGCAGACGCTGATACTTCTAGAGCCAGATTCGATTTCCTCAAGCTGCATCGAGTGATATCCTCACGAATCGAAGTTAAACAAATCTACAGCAAAGCTTTGACATCTTGAAAATCAAAAATGTCTTTCCTGAGTATAGAATAAAATTGATTTAGATATGATGATTCGCTTTACTTTTCAAATCCGTTGCATCCCTGGATACAGACATAGTGGACACCAAAAGCAACGTGCACGTATAAAATTTGGTCATTCGAGGGAACCTGTCACAATTATATAAGCACAACCGGTATTCACATCGGTATCCTTATCGTTGTTAGCTAGTCATCTACTTAGATTGGACGTCAAAAGTACCGTGTGCAGGCAAGCGGCTACATCATGGGTAAATGTGGCTTACGACAGGCTTCACCTTCGCGCAATTACCTTGTTGAGCCCTGTTAAACTAGATTTATCCATGATACAACAATTACATACACGAGTTCATGGACATACCATGGCATGGATAAGATCACATTTAAGGGCTCACGTAAGTCAATGACCGAACTATCATTTCGTAGCTTCATATTGCTAGCATTTATAAAATTAACTTCGTTACTTTGAGTCTATTAGCGGCATGAATATAGACAAACTCAACATCAAATCTGCAATTCTATCTGAGAATTTGCATGCAGATGACCGTAGATTTCGCCGATTAACATCAACTGTTCTTTGAATGGCCTGGTATAAGATCTGCCTCTAACTACAATAGCCTTACGAAACGTTCATGAATATTGTCAAAACCACCCCTGTTACGATCAATACCAGCTCATCTAGAGAACAGCTTTTCCCGAAACACCGCACCATCACAAGACCAATACGCTATGAAACATAATCGGACAATATTCCACAAATGAACTGTTTTTCACATTAATGTCTAGACACGCAAAACTTACCTGCATCAACAACAGCCGCCATTTCAACGATTTCAAATGTTAAAGGAAAATCTGTAAAGCAGAAAATGCAAAATCATTCGAAAATAAGGAGCATTCAATAACAGACACTGCTTCATGATGCTGTCTTTACAAGGTGCGCCCTACTCAAGCATTTCTACGCGGAAAGACGAACAATGCTGTAATTGAGGGAACTAGCAAATCTAAAATCTTAAAATAAATGTAATTAAAAAATACCATAATTAGATTAATTAATTACTTAAATTAAGCAATCTTAAATACAAATGGTTCAGTAAGACGTAGCATTCGGGCATAACTCTACATAGAGATAGTTGGCTTCCAAGTAAAGTAAAAAACAATTTTATCAAAAATATTATTTAAAATACATTAATAATCGCAGTTATGATAAAGACATATCCTCTGACTCTATGAACACCATGAGTGATCGAATAAACAGCAACGGATTTAGGCATGATCACAAATATGTCGAAATGAATTAAAGTAAATACAATAAAATGCCGTCTGCTAGAACAGACATCCATTTATCACTCGATTTCGTTAGTGATGGTTATTTGAGAAAATCAGATAAGCTGAACATTAAATATGACATTCCCTTAACGTTTATAACTAAACCAGGGAGAAAAATTATTTCAATTAATAAAAGAAAACCCATAGAAGAATGAAATTGTAATGCTTGTAACGTTGTTGGTCTTAATACAACTGCAAAAGCAGATCTATTTTAGCTTATTGTTTTAATTGCGTATGGTACAATGAACTTCATGTTGGACAAAGTTGTCGACCTCTTAAACTTTGCTATCAAGAACACGAACACAGTTCGTAACATAGATTCCATGAGTGGTTTGACCAAGCATCATCCGAAATTTCCTGCTGGTAGAGAGATGGAAATAACTGACTGTAGTTGTGGGATTCTTATTCAACAATTTAATGCAATTACAACTAGAATGGCTGAATCTCGCTTCATAGTGATGAAAATGCCAAAACTTTATAGACTTCATGAATAACTTTAATGAGTTGCCACAACTATGCCAAAATTAGTATTAAAGGATCCTTCCACATTTGTACGTCACCCTTAAGACTGTCTTCGGACGAAACGGGTCGGGTACTTATTTTAACTTCGTATAACTTTTTGAAATAAGTCAACATAGAAGGGATGATTGATTCTTCAATTTATCTTAAGAACTTAACTAGCCAACTAGGGACTTTGGAAATCGTTAAGTTTAGAGTCGAATCCAATAATAGAATAGTGGGCTTGTGTAGATTGCAAACTGTCTGTTGTGAAAGATAGCTGATAGACACGATAGTGACTACCAATGCGTTGAGATGCTTGCTTGCTGATGGGCTGGATGTACGGTTTCCATGACAAGTCTTTCGTAACCGCCAATCGAAAGAAGGAGATGGAATGTTGTTCTCTGATCATGCTATGCTGATCATCATCATCTGTCGTGAGAACAGAATACTCTTGAGGTTTTTTCAAGGATTGAAAGAAGCAAGCTATCTGGCGCCCCATTCTGACACCCTGCGTAGGTCTACATGTACATGTACAGGGTGACTCAAAAGTCTTAATCGGGTTTCAAATCAAGATTTCTCAGTAAGTATTAACTCTACAAATTTAATGTTTTGTTTATACTGTAGAGGAAGAACCAGAATTATAGTAGCAGTTCGAAATTGTAAAAAAATCAAGTTAAGGGTCCATCCAAGCTCACTCATATTATGGAGGTCAACCAATTGATCAGATGTCATGAAAGACGTTTTTCACTTACAAATTTTTTCACACTGACTACAGCCAAAAATACTTTATCATGAAATCTGATTGATTGATTGGCCTACAAAATATTTACAAAACTCAATGTACTGTAAGAAAATGTTCATCAAAGCTATCTTCTGAAAGCATATTCCGACTGGTGTTTAACAAATTTAGCGAAGCGGGTAGCATACTGTCCAAGATGCTGAGCGAAGTGGTCGCCCATCCCTTGCTGAGGGTGATGGCTTGCGTGTCAAGGAAGAGTTTGAGCATAATCCATGACCATCGGTACGGGATGCAGCCAATGAGCTTGATATGCTAGGTGAGACTGTTCGACGTGCTTTGAAGCGAACAACTAGCATGAATTCATGTCATATTTCACACGTGCATGAACTGTTACCGGACTACTATGAGCCAAGGCTTCAGTTTTGTGAAAAAATTAACCGGTTATGTGATGATCCCGGTTTCATCTACTAACTCTGCTTTTTTTTGACGAGGCAACCTTTCATTTGAATGATAACATTGACAGTCACAACTGTGTGATTTTTGACGATGAAAATCCACATTTATGTAGGCTAGCGAGTTTTCTCTGAAGTCGAACGGACTGGTGGTATGGGCGGCCATGTTTTTGCGACCCGATCATTGGACCTTACTTCTTCGAATCAAGTGACCAAAGACTTATCTTGAGGTGTAGGATTTTTTTATTCCGGAACTGGTGATTAGGACAATTTTCGACGTTTTTTAACAAGATGGCGCTCCGCCTCATTGGGGTCTGAATGTTAGAGAATTTCTCAACATCCAATTCCTTAATCGATGGATTGGACGAAACGGTCCCATTCACTAACCAGCTAGAAGCCCAGATCTGACGCCTCCTGATTATTTTTTGAGGGGTCATATCAAGGAAGTGATTGACAACGCGTCATTCCTTGTACCGAAGTTAACGGAGGTCTGTTCCAGCACTTATTGTGAAAATGCAAGTTTTTCGAAAATTCTGGTTCTTCCTCTACAGCATAAACGAAAAATTAGGTTCTTAGTGTAAATACCTACTGAGAAATCACCATTTGAAACCCAATTAAGATATATTGAGTATATATATATATATATATATATATATATATATATATATATATATTATATTATATATATATATAATATATATAGTATATATGAAATATCCTAGATGGCTGTTGAAACATGCTGCAACAGTTAGCTAGGCACTCATGAAAATAAGCACATCATATTAAAGCGTCTTTATTTGTCTGAGACAATTGCACACTACTGCACTCGGTTTGATTATAGCATCGATGACATCTCGACGCTGGATTATCGACATTGGAATTGGATTTGACTTTCGACTTCCCATTGGCCTTATTTGCCAAAATAGTTGCTTGATGAAAAAGGACAAGGTTGTAACCTAGGGCTTGTGAATACTGACCTCTACGATTGAAGTTGCAGTCTGATCTGCGGTCATATTTCTTGATTTTCATATTTGCATCGATAGTGGTGGGAATAGGCCTACAGTCTTACAAGAATAATAACTATGAGCCAACAATATATATAGAAAATTAGCCAACTACAGAATTCACTTCATATCGATGATGAAACATGGCTCTGAAAAACCGGTAGACTCCGTAGCCATGTATCCATATGCACAAAATTATTTTTGATTACTAGTGTGAATTTAGTCATTTACTTTGTGTACAAACGTTGCACTACCTTATACTTCATGTCCAATGCTAGAATCCATACTACAGGTCAATGACATGAAATTACAATAGTTGTCATAATTCTCCTCTTATAAGGTCAAACAATATCTTCATTCAAAGAGCTGATGACAAGGCTGATTCACATAAGCAAAGCTAGCCATATAAAATGAACTAAAAGTAAACCATGAGAGCATCTTCTCAAACTTAATCTGACTGTCAAATTAATAATGCACTGAAATGTGGCATAATGAAAAAAATGTAGTTCATCAATTCGGCGCATTTGAGAATTCTGTTTCAGCGAGAAGAATGCATATCGATCAATTGATTATAGTGCACTGTAAAACTGTGTTATCTTCATGTTTCAGTCAATCAACCATGCATAGCATCATTCATCTCATCAAATACAAGGATGACGTCACTCCTATCGATGACAGCAACATTCGATACTTTGCCGATTGACCTTACGCCGCTGACGAGGGTGTAATTCCCGAAACGCTAAACTTCGACTTTTGGTCAACAAAGAAGGAGAGATCACTTGCCTTATCACGATGAAATCTTTCAACATTCGGTAATTTTCTCACGCACGATTTTATGAACGCAGCATGATACCGCTTTAAAGTTCTAGCAAAGCAAAAAACCAGGCATATTTCATGATTAATTGATAGCACATTGATTCATAATTGAGTAAAAGAGGGTTACCTCTACATTCATGGGCCGCGTAATTGGGGTCACCGATGCGATTACCAGCCCCCCTCAACTTGAAGTTGCCGAATTCCTACTGGAAGCAAATTTGAGGCCACATCAAAAGTATAGTATCTTTCAGGAGGTGGCTATACACGTGAAGTTGTGTATTCAAGTGGTGACAATACATAGCAACAAAGTAGTCAAGTGAAAACTAAAATAGCACATTCAACTGTAATTAAATTTTATTCGATGAAGAGCATCTTTCCCCCTGTGGATGTGTCTTATCAGGTTAATTTGGCCATATCGAGATTAATTAGCGATGTGTTTCGATGGGTGAAGAAGATCCAGTGTCCGTCTCAGGGAGGCACCACGCGTCTATACTGGATATCAGGTTTAGCCCACTACTGGGTGAGAGTTAAGGACATAAAACTTGCCCACTCACACCTTGCTAGTATGACGTTGTGCCTTCGAAGTGAGAAGCATTACCCCAAAAATGTTTTTCAGAAATAGTGTATTTTATATCAAAGAAGGGAGAAATTATTCTTTAAAACTAATTAATTATTTTAAGGTCTAATTTCGGTGCAATTGTACAGTCACTTGCAAAAGTATAGGGCTACCCATCCGAAAAAAAAGCTGTTTAAAGCACTTGCAGTTTACAGCAATTAAAGCTATTTTACTTGCAAATATTCTATGTATTTGAACACATTTTTCCACTTGTGAACAATAATCTCACATAAATACACTAGGTAGTGAAATATCATATAGCAGCAAAAATCACTGCCATCCCGACTGGAATCTTTACATGTTTTGCTGGATTAATCCGGCGCGCCGGCGAGCTCGATAAGCGATATTTTCTAAAAATAGAACATCCCGGCGCACTGGCGCGCCAGGATCCTGTAATCTCTATAAATAGCGCACTTCCCGGCGCGCTTTGGCGTTTAATGAAGTACATTTTAGGATACTATTCGTTCGTGCGAAATATTGTGAATGAAAGGATGAAAACGTACTCGTTCAAGTAAAAAAATTACTGTGTTCTGTTACGGCGCGAATTAAACTCATCATGCGGATTTTTATTGAGTAGAATCTATAAATAGAATTTGGTGCCGACGCGATTTAATCCGGAAGGATCTATAAACATATTTTGCTCCCGGCGCGCCTTAGTCTGGAATAATCTATAAATAGAATTTGGTGCCGGCGCGCTTGATGTTAAGATTCCAGTCAGGGCTGCCATGCGCTTCTCTACCTTGCGACAAAATGCTAAGAGCGACGTCTTTAGCATCCTAACTGCTTGCCAACGTCCACAATTATTCATTTGCCCGATTTTGTAGTGCAATGACAGAGGTCTTCGGTATTCAAGATTTGTAATATTGTCAGGCAACATTCCTAGCAAATCACGAGCATTATTATTACATCGTTTATATTATGAACCATAATACACCCGACCTCAATTGAGTCATGTTCTTTTTCAACCTAACCAAAAACAAAAAAAAAATTGTCAATCGTAACGCAAAATTAATGAAATGGTTCACGAGAATTAATGATGACAACAGTCTTTAAGTGGATCATCAACGATGGAATGTGATTGATCATCCTTAGTAAAGGTATGACTTATTTTCTTTTTGACCAGATCAGTTTTGCAGTTGGCTATTTGCGTTTGGATGGACATGCGTGAAGTGATACCGCGGCAATTGTCTAGAGATAGCTGAGATTAGATTTTAGCATTAATAAAGAGATTCTATCATTTCCAACTTGGAAATACATGCATTAGGCAGCTTCGAAAAATCATGGCTTGTAGGTCAAAATGGGCACACTGTCTTTGAATTGAAAAAGCAACATTACATGTACAAAATCATTAACATTTCATGTTAAATCAAGAAATTAGCAAAAACTTTCTTACAGAATTCTGTAGCAGAGTTCCGAGAAATGTAACTCACCAGTCAACTTCCTTGAAGTATCTTTGAATAATAAATTGTAGTTTAGCGTGTTTAAACTAATTTCGATATTTCATTGAATTACCTCTCATCACTTCTTTCATATGATTATGACGCCCTTCTTCTTTTCTCAAATGTTTTTCGGTGTACAAGTGTAATCATTCTCTGAATGTAATCCCTGTCAACGTGTTGCAAGTCAACATAATTAGCTGTCTGTTTTCCATTTCTCTGTTTCCTTCACTGTTTTCATGACATGAACATTGCAATTGATACTTTCATAGAAATCACTCTGAATTGCTGTAGCATCCTTCTAGACCGAAAAATTGCTGTTGTGCAATGCCCTTTCAGTGAAGATATCATATGAGTGATTCGTTCATTTTGAGAGCGAAATTCATCGAAAAATTTAGGGGGACGCTAAGCAAAGTGAGGGATATTTGATTTGTTGAATGCTATTATCGAAAATGCAATTGCAAAAAATGTGTAGTTAATTATGGCCCTATTTATTGCTGTGAAAATACACTTTTACGACCATAGAGTTGACGACAGTTTCACTACAGTTTTAATGCCGTCATCCAACAACTCATCGGCGCGTAATAGAACATTTCGGAAATTTCCGTTGTTAATTGATGAAAATTAATCATTTAGTATGTAAGGGAACCTTTCTCCTCGTTTTATGAATGAATCTCGTAATTTCTCATCATTTAGGCCGTTGAATGTAGTTATTGAGTGCTGTTGCCACTGAGTATATTATATATTATGGCCCAAATAGGGGTCGAAACACAACTAGACGAGTACCTGCTGATGACTGACGGACTGTAGTATTATGTTTTATATCCCTTAATCGGTAGCTGAAGTAGTGGTCGATGTATTGTAATTCAAATGAAGAAATGTGGAATTACATGAAGTACTATAGACGGATGAAGAAACTTGCGATAACAAATTCAAGTGAAGAAATAGTATTTTCCATGTGTAGTCTTAGGTATAGTGTGTATAGTTTCATTGCTTTCGGTGTAGTAGAGTGTCATTGTAGTTCTATTGTGTACCTCCATTATCCACTTTCCACTTATCCACTCTTACCATTATCCACTTTGTGTAGCGTCAGATATCACTTATAATCGGTGTAGTAGCATCGTTGTATTTCCATATTTTACCTCCACTTTTCCAATTTTTATTCATCGGTTTCCTGTTGTTTTATGATATCCATTTTTAATTTCCGTAACCTATGGTGAACATTGTCTTATTCTATTTCGA
Organism: Prostheceraeus crozeri; assembly: GCA_907163375.1. Taxonomy (NCBI): domain Eukaryota; kingdom Metazoa; phylum Platyhelminthes; order Polycladida; family Euryleptidae; genus Prostheceraeus; species Prostheceraeus crozeri. The sequence continues at coordinate 7,580 of CAJQUW010006991.1, read as the reverse complement.
CTATCAGCATCTGTAGTCGGTACAGTACATAAGACGTTTGTTTTGAACGTGTATACGGCAGTGTTTGGAATCTATGGTATTAGTATATTAACAGCAAGGATGCGTAGTATTACAGTACAAGTCTTAAGATTTCCATTTTTACCAGATAGTGGGCCAAAGCTGATCAATTTTAATTCGTTGCCACGAGAAAGCTACATTGAGTTCTTTTAAGAACTGATTAATCCAATGGTTACAGTAGCATTGCCTTTGTACACTTGCGGATTGGAGAACGCCATCAGTCCTCATTAGGACTACTTTAACTAATAATTTAAATTGGTAAGCATTATATTCTATTATAAATGGCTACTGGGATGACTTTCATCATCGTATGAGAAAAAATATATGGTATATGAATATTTCATCTCAAAATAGCAAAATTTTGTAAAACTCCACCTACACGACTCCATCTGAGGCAGTCTTTTTTCCGCATCTGGGCTAGCGCTCATGGCAAACACGAAGTACATGTTGTTGAGAAGCTTACAATGAAATCTACAATGTCATTGAATTACATGTAAATACAATGTCTGGTTTATTGAGGTCTTCACTGTCGGTAGTACCATGGCTTCTCCTTGCATACCGGATCTTCCTGGCATTACACTCTCGGAATATGTAATCCAACGTCTCAGTCAACAAGCGGCACCACCTACATTCTTCTTCCATCTCTTCATTTAATCTCCTGGGAAATTTTCCCTAACCACTTAGATTCGCCACATCTTAGCTGAGAAATGATGCAGTGTTCCTCTCTAGTGAGTTGATACCTGTTTTTCAACTGCGTTCTTCGATTTCCAAGCATCCTGGCTGTTATCGCATCTTGTCTTAGTTCGGTTTTTGTCCATTTTGTTCTTTTTAAGTGCTGCCTTAGCTGCTTCGTATCCGATATTTCGCCCGGTCCTCTGAGTGCACAGCCTCGCTGTCAGCTAAGTTCGCCATTTCGTTTTTCTCAATAGCACATAGAGCTGAAACAAACTGAAATGTAACGTTGTCCAAATGTTCCACTATTTTCAGGATTTTTCCCAGACATTAGCTTGTATACAATCCTGCTTTGCAAGAGGTCCAGCCATCAATGCTTTGATCGATGATTGTGAGTCTGAGTATATAGGAATAGGAAGTAGGAATGTGCCGAGATGCGAAATTTTGCCGATTAACCGATACCGATAATTTATCGGCAAAAAAATCAATATCGGCACTGCCGATGTTCATGTAACATATTCCATGTACGTGATTCCCTTAACATAACCTATCCAATATCCGCCCTTTTGACTATATACTTCACAATATATGACCATACGTGTAAATATTTTATGTTAAGATACTTTACTTTTCACGTGTTCACTGCAGAGAAACTCCAATATCAATGCTCTTAACTAAAGAAGTACCGCAATCATTGCTTTATTGTAAACTTGTAGTTTACCTGACAGTAGCATACAGCATTGCTTGACGTTTCTATCGAAATTTATGTCTTGAAAAGAAAATAGTTTTGGATAGGCTAATAAATGCCTCATTTGTATGTTGGCAAGTCCAAACATCTGTTGTAAACGAGAATTTTTTAGCAGTTTCCATACGTTTCAGTATTACATTCCGAGCCTGAATATAAAGGTCAGGAATAATATTCGCGTTGAAGTCACTTCTGAACGGAATACTGTAGTTGGGAAGAGCGTGTTTGATTAAGCGAACGAATCCTACATTTTCAACGATTGAGAAGGGTTGATTATCGAGAGGAATCATTTCTCCAATTAATTTAATCACGGCCAAAGATTTCGAACTGTCTTTATCTCACTTCTTCGCCGCGTCGAAACTGCCTTGTAGAGTCAATTGCGTCTTCAGTTTTTTACGAAACCCAGAACTGGATTCATCTAATGACCGCTTCTGCTAGTCTTTTTTTATCTTCTTCGACCTTTAGATGAGAAAATTGTTCCGGGTCTTTGACATTTGAGATGACTTCTCAAGTTCATTGTTGTAAAGTTCCGTTTCTCTTTTCCTCCACGAGACACTAAAGTTGAAATATTGTCTTCTTCACAGCATAGACATTTAGCATTCGAATTATCAACGTCAAGTATTTGAAAAGCTGCCAAACCTGTCTTTTGATGTGTGCATTGCATGTATAGGTAGACGTCTCGAGATCAAGCTGAATATGTCGGCGATCTTAACTGTAAGAGTAAACTAAACAAATGAGCGTTTTTAAGATTACATCCATCAATTACTGATGAGTATTGTACGAATGTCTATAAATAGTAAATGACATCAGTTTTCTGCTGACTTTCTCTGCTCGGTGCATTCTGTAAGGCCAATCCTTCTTGAACGATAGTGGATAGAAACTAAAATTAGAAATACGTAGAAAGACTAGAAACCCTACATTCAAACAACGGTCAGTGCTGAAGTCTGTAAGAGAGGCGAACCTTCTCGTTGCTGTTCGCGCAACCTGTATGTATTTGCCACTGTGTATGACAGAATATCTGGTACATTGACTATACAATGGACTGTATCTATAAAACAAATTTCGGACATGCACATAACGTTAGTCGTTAATGATGTACAGAAACTATGCGATACAGTTTAAAGAAACAGAAAAGATTGAAGAACACCTATAAATTTTATTAAAAAATATTATTTTTGAAATTTATTTACAACAATGGCGAAAGAGTCATTGAAAGTATGACATAGAGGTATGGACCTACTGCATTCATGTAACTTCATACAATTAAGCAAATATTACATCAGTGTTTTGCTAACAATACTTGGATTCTTATAGCTTCTGGAAACTACATTTAATTTTACTATCCAACTAATAGGAATAGCATTAACAACAATGAAATTAAATAAACAATAGATCAAATTGCCATGCAAAAGATGTGCGGCTGGTAGGATTCGAACCTACGACCAAGGTTAACTAGACCTGTGCTCTAACCAACTGAGCTACGAGCCACTTACGCGACTCTGTCAATTGGCAGGATCAAACCCTCACAACCACACATCAGTTGTCAAGGCAATAATAACACTGTTCAACATAAAAATTGTTTTCTGGCTAAAAGACATTGTTTCTCGGTAAATCAAGTGCGCTGATCACGAATTTGAACTTAGTTTTTGTCCTTGACCTCTAGTTTTCTTTCTATTTCATGTACATGTTTTTTATGTCCACAAGTCGGTTTCATGACCTTAAGTCTCAGATATTTCTAAACTTGTGGCCGCCTGAACGTTCATTCTCGGCCATTGCGATTGCACTAGCACCACTGATGACGTAAATTGTCCACGTGCCATTGAGACGCACGCAACCCCACCACAGCTTGCTAGACGGTGGAAACACAGCTCACCCGTGCAAACCCTTACATTGAAATCCTAACGACACAAGTCGATCCAGTTTTAGAGTTTTATGATTTTCGTCGCAACATGTCGCGCTCCTGCAAACGGGTCACCGAACAGTTTCTTCCGTACATATGTGGAGAATATATTTTGAGGAGGTCGAGAACAAGCAGATTACTCCTACGATAGAGGAAAGCATACGAGAAAATACTTTCAGTGCCAAATTGGGGTGATCAAGACAAGCCCTTGAGGTCTCCACACAAGTGCTGTTCCAAACCTGCGCAGTTACATTGCGAGGGGTGGCTGCCATGGCACTCGGTAAAGCAATGCCGTTTGCCATTCCGATGGTTATCGGAGAGAACCCAAAGTTCATACGACCGATTGCTACTTCTGCTTGACTAATGTCAGTGGAATCGAATTCCAGAAATAAGAAGAATTTCGAGCTATCCTAACTTGAATTCAGCTTTACGACCCATTTGCTCACAACGGAAGATCTACCTGTTCCGACTCCGCCTAAGAAAATTCGATGCAGCAGAGCAGTCAGGAACGAGTGGCAGTGAGCCAGATAGGGGTGGCAGCGAGTGAATTCCCGCGGAATACGAACCTGCCAACTCATTCGGACCGCACACATCTCCATAACGCAGGGTGACCTTAATGACCTGACTCCGTGACCTCAGTACTCTCTAAGAACCAGGGCAGAGACTGGTTGGGTTCTCGTCTGAAACAGTGGAAACTTACTTGCCTCAGGCACAATCAATATCTTCATTTAAGAAGTCCGTCCAGAGCAACTTATCATTTTCTTCGACATGCAAGGACACACTTTGTTACTGCCATGACATTGAATTCTTTGTTCCAAGATGCTTGGCGTAGCTCATAAGTCAGAAGAATGGCGATTCGTTCATTGGACAGCTCCAAGCTGAGTTTGAAGGCAGTTTCTGATCCATGTTAGGAACAAGCTCCCTTCTGTTACTGTTTCGGACCATGCCAATGTGCCACATGAAAGAGTCCTACCAACAATCTTGAGACACTGTTACAAAAGATCGAATATTCAAAGCATCAGTGGTCATTTGTGGTTGATCTGAAGGTCATCGGGGCTACTACTTGGCATGCAACGGGGATACACGAAGTACTGCTGCTTTCTGTGTGAGTGGGATAGTCGGGCAAGAGAACTTCATAATGTCAAACGAGACCTGGCCACGACGAGACCAGCTACGGGCTTTCTGGTCATAGAGAATGTTCGCTACCAAACCACTTGTAAATCCAAGAAAGATGCTGCTCCCGCCCCTGGCCTGCACATCAAACTCGGGCTCATGAAAAATTATTTGTGAAGGCGATGTGGACCCAACCAGTGACGGTTTTCAGTATTTACAGAGAAAATTTTCAACGCATCAGTGAGGCAAAAGTTAAAGGAGGGTATCTTTGTTGGTCCACAGATTCGTCAGTTGATGTTGGACAGCAATTTCGACGAATCGTTGAATGTGAATGTTGAGATTGGAAGCGATGGAAAAAGCCTTCAAGTCAGTTGTAAGAACCCATTTCTTGGGCAACACTAAGGCAGCCAATTATAGAACAGCTGGTTGATGATCTCTTCGTTCTTCAATACAGTTACGGCTGCAACTATGTCTCTCAAGATACACTTTCCTTCATTCGCACCTGGATATTTTTTTCCTGCCAACTTGGGGATTTTAGCGACGCACACGGAGAGAGATTCCACCAAGAAATCAGCTACATGAAAAACGCTACCAAAGCAAGTTGAGTCCGCACATGTTGGCAGGACTACTGTTGGGACTTTGCAGAGGAATCACAGAGACCGCGTACACAGAAAAAATTTAGAAAGAACTTTTAGCTGCTCATGGTAAAGGTTTGCAATGGACTTTTTTGCTCTCTTTGTTTTAGTGTGAAGCAGTAAGTAATTATGCTTTTTGTTGGTTGTGGTTTGGATGGTGGTGGGGATATATGTCATATATTGTAAAAGGCAAATAATGCAGAAGCATGATATTTTTGTTTTGATTTTAATCAGTGAATAGACAGGCGTAAACTCGTGATCGAAAACGGGCATATGACTAAATTACTATAGAAAAGGATTCAAAGGAAAAGTGGGACTTGATCTTATTCTAATAAAGATCAGGGCTTGTGCAGTCCCCCCACATTTTCAAGGGCTGCCCACGTATTAGGGTTAGTGCTATGGTGTCTGGGTAAGGATTAGGGTTAGGATTTTGGATTGTATGTATTTTAGTATTTTGGAGTTAGTTTTAGGTTAGGTTGGGGCCTAAGTTTTCCATGACCCAAACCCCATCCTGACATCAACCTGGCATCATGGAAAAATGTCGGGGCGGGGGGACTGCACAAGCAGCCAAAATCAGTGTTTTTTTTTCACAAATCATAATCCTAAATATTGCCGTAGAAAAAAATTAGAGGGTCTAGGAAAAAACGGTCAACGGATTTGTGATCAGCGGCACAGAATTAGTAGGAAACGACTAATTTCATTTAGGAAACAGACAAAAAGTCAAAAAATGTTGAACAGTGTAATCAATGGATAAATAACACGTCACAATTGTGACCGCCGACATAAAGGCAAGTAGCGGGGATCGATTGTCCACCAAAGCATCTTAAGCCATATTAAGCCAGCATTAATCCAGCCATATTAAGCCAGCATTCAGTCAAAATGATAGTCTAGTATATTTTGGATTGTATTGTGTACCTTAACATATGTACAAGGCTGTGATGGCATGTGCGGGCAGACGCATTTTGTATTCATTTTGCAGATTGGTCTTCTGATTACTAAAGATATTTTTAACATATGTACGGTAGGCCTATATTAATCATCGCATTAATTTTATTTTCAACTTTCATTTAACATTTTAGATAATCACTACATGTAAGTATGTAAATACTGAATATGTTAAAATTGAAAGACATCGTAAAAAATCAGAAACAATAATATCGGCAAAATTCGGCAATTTTTTTAGATATCGCCCGATAAACCGATGGTGTTACACAAAAGCATGCGATAATCAGCCGATATGTCGGTACATTCCTAATAGGAAAAACGTATATTATTTCTTAATAGGTATCGAAATACCTGGCATTGTAAGTAACACAATCAACACAGTGTGAGTTGAAGGTAAGTTTGAACTTTAATTATAACGGTTAAGTGAAACACTTTGAAGTCAAAATCAAAATAAATTTTCCTAGCTGGGCACATAATGGATGAAAGAAACTTCGTCGAATGTTCATTCGGCCTTTTAAGGAATGACAACACTTTGGATGCGATGTAAAGAAGGAATTAGGCTATGTAGAGCATGTGAAGAATTGCCTGCAGGCTTTCCTTTGTTTTTTGGTGCGTGTGTTTTGGGGGGTGTTTGGTTTTGGAAAAAAAAGTTTTCTGCTTTGTGGCATAGCGTCGTTTTTCCGGGTGTTGTTGTTTACAATTAACACTGTTTTACGCCCAGAAACTGATTCTGGTGTGAGCACACTATCAATTTCTCAAGTCTTTCAGACAAAATTTTGTTGAATCCATCGAAAGTAGGCGACGCCAATTCTATTACACTACGGGGATACTGTGGTGTATACTATGTGGAGGTCAATTTTGTCATAAGGGGACGCAGTTCCTTAGTAGATAGAATCGCTTAAAAAGAGTCTACATCCATCGATTATATTACTTTTCGGTCAATTATGCAACTCAAGCCTGCATGGACAGCAGTCAATTTCGATCTGCGGAGGATTCCAGTTTTCCGGCATCAGCTTTCACAAACTGTCAGTGGATTCTTCGACTCCGTTTATGTAATCACTGTTTCTTAGCAGCTCCTCCCACCCTTTTCATTCTTTACCGAGCCATCCGACCACATTTCCAGATCAAAACTCTCCTCTTTTTTAAGTGTTTGAGTGTCGATTCATTCCGTTTTCTAGCATTATCTTCACTCTCTTTTCCTTGGTGTAATCTTCTATTAGTGGAAAAAAACTCGCCTTCTCATTGCCTCCCAACAATTCATGGTTGCATAGGGCAGTGTTGGCTAATCATTATCTTTTTTCTATCATTTAATTAATAATATAATGGTGTGTTTTTCAAGAGGAATGATAATCCAAGTTTCACAAGTGGGTTTTTTTACCGTGACTGATGGCAATAAAATGCTACTAAAAAAATACGTTTCAATAAAAGTTCAACTTCGATAAATAAGTTTAAAAAATACAAAGATTCGTTTTAAAAAATCAGGCAAAACATGTTCACAATCAACGCTATTTAC
>CAJQUW010006990.1:0-14141 GCA_907163375.1 Prostheceraeus crozeri | reverse complement strand
ACACTTAGTCTAACTTGTAAACTAGTAAATCTTGCGATCTTATTTTTACAAACAGTTACACCTTTATTTCTAACATATACACTATTGAAACTTTATTTCTAACTTGTAAACTCTTGAAACTTTATTTTGATATACAAACAGCTAAAACTTAATTTCTAACTTGTAAACTCTTGAAACAGTTATAATTTTATTTTTAATTTACACTTAGTCTAACTTGTAAACTAGTAAATCTTGCGATCTTATTTTTACAAACAGTTACACCTTTATTTCTAACGCATACACTATTGAAACTTTATTTCTAACTTGTAAATCTTAAAACATTTCATATGGACGATGATGATAGATGAAATAGTGTCAAATAAAATTAAGATAGCTTACACTTCTGATACAGGGATAGCAATCGACTGCGATCCATGTGTAAAGAGCTTGTTAGACTACGAAAGAGAGAAGTGTGTTATGTTGCGTGTGGCGCGTGAGTGTCCTCCCATTTCATTCCATTCATCAATTCGTCTCATTGATAGAGACAGGTAGATCTCATGGTTCTCATAACGTATGCAATGGAAAGTTTTAGGCAACCTTCGACAGTTGGCTAAATGTCGCCCTGGCGCGAATGCATACTACGTTGAGACAGAGGCAATCACTTGCAAACATGACGCAGAGAGGTTATCAAATTGACCATGCCGAATGTCCCCTTGCGGTATACATACTACGGGTGCACCGCCCGCCCGGTACAGAACGCCCGTCGAAAGGAAGTATACACCGAACTTCATTTGCTACGTTTCAAGTTGACTGATAGCAATATCAACTTAATGATAGTATTCGCCAGTCCGAAGACTGCCCAGGCAAACCGCGAGGAGTTCCTATCATGTCTTGCCCCATGGGTGGCCCTTAAGAGAGCCGATGGTTTCGATCTCGGGAGTATGTCACTTACAACACCCTACCAATTCTACTGAAGAGTCTTTGACTCTCTCTGTACACTGTCGAGACTTCCCACTCTAACGGGTACATAATGGCTAAAAAGTGAATGTAGCGCCATTACCTCGTTGGATTGTACAGCAGTTGCTGGGCATCGATTGCCAATGCCGTGCAAGAGTATTTGAAAACTCTGTCTTGCTCCTCTACCTGACAAACTCCTCAAATAAATTTTCGCGCCTTAAACGGCGTCCGCGAGGAACTGACTTGACTGTTCGCGTCTGCATGATTGAAATGAAATGAGAGGCAGTGGGTTATATCCCATCCTAATGCGACGCAACGTTCAAGTTGACTGATACAGATTCAACTTAATGATAGTATTCGCCGTCTATAGACTTCCCCGGCAAAGCGCAGGAAGCTCTAGCAGGTCTTGGCCCCATTGTGGCCGATTATATCGGTAGTGTGGTTAGTAGATTTCAATCATGAAAAGAGAAGATGAGAATCATTTCATTTGTCTCATCAACGTTTATCAGGGGAACAATCATTGAAGGGACACTAATGAATTACATTCACTGCTAACTACTTCCATATCATAAAGACTAACCTTTGTCCGAATGGCTGAAGTACTCTGACCTGGCGAGAGAAAGCGTCACGTTGAGTATCAGTTCGAACGCCCAACATGAGCAACGCTCAGAGGTGTCGGTCAACAAACACGAACAACCCCCTGCTACACAATCACTCTACCGGCAGTACCCGCCGTCCCGAAGAACGCTCGAGCAAAGGAGGATTACACGTGATGTCTTTAATGATAGAAGTGAAATCTCTTTGAGAACAAGAGACTATTCAACTAGATAGCAATCAAAAATAACTGATAGCAGGACAAATGTATAGTCAAATTTACACTTAGTGAGGGAATATAGATTTGAGTGTAGTGAGTGGCTCTCGATCCGTCGACAGCCCGAAGGCCTTGTACTGATCACTAGGGAAGGAGAGATCTTCCCCGAAACCTCGCTCTTTACTGCTGAAGACATCATTGTCACTGCCCCGAATGGTAACAGGAACGCGGTCCAAAGGTAGTAACATAGCTGGGATCTAACCCCTCAAGCTCCCTTAGTCTTAGTTGAATTTTGAAATCTGATAGCAGATTTGAACTTCCGCATACTTGAAAACCTTGAGGAAACTTCCCAAGTTGTTGCTTTGATCAGCTTGATAGCAAAGCCGTAGAGAGGCTTGAGTCACCAGCGGTTTTGCAATGGAGATGTTTAGAGGCCACCCATGACAAGATATGCTAAGACTCAACCGCATTGGCGTTCGAAAGTGCTACGTTGAGAAGCTAGTGTCAAATGCCCAACATGAGACATGAGTTGTCCCACGCGGTTACTGGTTCTTAAATATAGACAACATTCCCTTGCCACACTTATCACTACGGCATCGTCCGCCGTCCCGAAGGAACAACCCTTGTCAGTGGAGATATTACAGCAAAACTCTCCGTGTCTTGCTCGCTTTCAGTGAAAAGCCGCTATATACCATGTGAAGACTGGCTCAGACATCATTAAAAATGCTTTTCCATTGACTTCAGCTAGGCGTCGAAAACCCCAGAAAACCTCGCAAATAACTAGTGAATTTAAAATTTTCAACTTTTTAGCACTACTTATGAAAATGTAGCTATAAGTAGTCCATCACTGTAGGGCAGGTCTAATAGCGACCGAACCTTTTTTGAATTCAAAGATCAAACGGACTTGGAGTAAGCTACAAAGTATACGAGCCTTTAAAGTTTTGGAGTCTTTTAGGGCCTGAGACGAAGGCCATCTCATGGCAAACCTCTAAGTCTTGACGCCTTAGCTGATATAAGCAATGTAAAATTTTTAAGTCGGTTTCTTCTGAAACTTGGAATTTGGAATGTCCGAAGCTATCATCGGAGCCTCAGAGAGACGACCATCCTGGACAGTCGTTCTCCTTAAATGACATGTCTCCGTTGGTTCACGCTTATATAGTGTGTGGCGATCGCTGATGAGTAATACCCATCATCAAACACTAAACATCCCGTCTATCTCCGGTTCTAAGTGCTCCGATTGAGCTGGGAATAATACGCCAACCATTTCCATGTAGAATTTGACGCTGAATCCGAATCTGGCCTCCGTTTTCCCATCCGATGCTTCGTTTTGGCTCTACAGTAGGCAGCCATCGCAAAAATTCTAACTCTGTCGATTTTTCGAAAAATGTTGAAAATTTTTTTTTTCTCGCCGATGACTTGAAACTCTCGCGATTGACATGAAATGCTCTTGTCTACTGATATAGATAAAGAAGGTCTGACGCTGATTCGTCTAAGAAATCTGAAATCCGTTATCCGATCCGATGCTTCGTTTTGAAGCTACAGCCCAAAACGTCCCAAATTCTAACTCTGTCGTTTTTCGCCAATGTCCCAAAATCTTAAATGGCATCTCACATCTAAACGAAGACAGATAGGAACAAGCCGATTCTTTCACTGAATTTGTCTCACTCTTAGCTTTCAAACGAGCTATCGCACGACAAAATCCGTCCACTGGAAGCCAAAATCGAAGCAAGCTGTCCAGAGGGGGGGGGGACGTCAGTGAAAATTTTTTCTCTCCGATTGAGCTGGAAATACACCATTTCCATGTAGAATTTGACGCTGAATCCGAATCTGGCCTCCGTTTTCCCATCCGATGCTTCGTTTTGGCTCTACAGTAGGCAGCCATCGCAAAAATTCTAACTCTGTCGTTTTTTCGAAAAATGTTGAAAATTTTTTCTCTCCGATTGACTTGACACTCACCATACAGATAAAGAATTTCACGCTGATTCCAAATCTGAAATCCGTTTTCCAATCCGATGCTTCGTTTTGAAGCTAGAGCCCAAAACGTCCCAAATTCTAACTCTGTCGTTTTTCGCCAATGTCCCAAAATCTTAAATGGCGTCTCACATCTAAACGAAGACAGATAGGAACAAGCCGATTCTTTCACTGAATTGGTCTCACTCTTAGCTTTCAAACGAGCTATCGCACGACAAAATCCGTCCACTGGAAGCCAAAATCGAAGCAAGCTGTCCAGAGGGGGGGGGACGTCAGCGAAAAAATTTTTCTCTCCGATTGCTTTCAAATTCACCATACAGATGCAGAATTTCACGCTGATTCCGAATCTGGCCTCCGTTTTCTCATCCGATGCTTCGTTTGGGCGCTACACACCAAAACGTCCCAAATTCTAACTCTGTCGTTTTTTCGAAAAATGTTGAAAATTTTTTCTCTCCGATTGACTTGAAACTCACCATACAGATAAAGAATTTCACGCTGATTCCAAATCTGAAATCCGTTTTCCCATCCGATGCTTCGTTTTGAAGCTAGAGCCCAAAACGTCCCAAATTCTAACTCTGTCGTTTTTCGCCAATGTCCCAAAATCTTAAATGGCGTCTCACACCTAAACGAAGACAGATAGGAACAAGCCGATTCCTTCACTGAATTTGTCTCACTCTTAGCTTTCAAACGAGCTATCGCACGACAAAATCCGTCCACTGGAAGCCAAAATCGAAGCAAGCTGTCCAGAGGGGGGGGGACGTCAGTGAAATTTCAAAATTTGATGAAAAATGTTTTGGCGACGGTCCCAGGTCGAAATTCCACACTTTGGAAAATTTTCAAAATTTTACCCATACAAAGTCACTCTGACACTTAGGATTTTTTCAGGTGAGCGAGCTCCGACCTAAAATCTTGTAACCGCTCTAACTTTTGAACGAAGACAGATAGGAACAAGCCGATTCTTTCACTGAATTTGTCTCACTCTTAGCTTTCAAACGAGCTATCGCACGACAAAATCCGTCCACTGGAAACCAAAATCGAAGCAAGCTGTCCAGAGGGGGGGACGTCAGTGAAAATTTTTTCTCTCCGATTGAGCTGGAAATACACCATTTCCATGTAGAATTTGACGCTGAATCCGAATCTGGCCTCCGTTTTCCCATCCGATGCTTCGTTTTGGCTCTACAGTAGGCAGCCATCGCAAAAATTCTAACTCTGTCGTTTTTCCGAAAAAATGTTGAACATTTTTCTCTCCGATTGACTTGAAACTCTCCGATTGACATGAAACTCACCATACAGATAAAGAATTTCACGCTGATTCCAAATCTGAAATCCGTTTTCCAATCCGATGCTTCGTTTTGAAGCTAGAGCCCAAAACGTCCCAAATTCTAACTCTGTCGTTTTGTTTTTCACCAATGTCCCAAAATCTTAAATGGCAATCTCACATCTAAACGAAGACAGATAGGAACAAGCCGATTCTTTCACTGAATTTGTCTCACTCTTAGCTTTCAAACGAGCTATGGCACGACAAAATCCGTCCACTGGAAGCCAAAATCGAAGCAAGCTGTCCAGAGGGGGGGGACGTCAGCGAAAATTTTTTCTCTCCGATTGAGCTGGAAATACACCATTTCCATGTAGAATTTGACGATGAATCCGAATCTGGCCTCCGTTTTCCCATCCGATGCTTCGTTTTGAAGCTACAGCCCAAAACGTCCCAAATTCTAACTCTGTCGTTTTTTCGAAAAATGTTGAAAATTTTTTCTCTCCGATTGACTTGAAACTCACCATACAGATAAAGAATTTCACGCTGATTCCAAATCTGAAATCCGTTTTCCCCTCCGATGCTTCGTTTTGAAGCTAGAGCCCAAAACGTCCCAAATTCTAACTCTGTCGTTTTTCGCCAATGTCCCAAAATCTTAAATGGCGTCTCACATCTAAACGAAGACAGATAGACACAAGCCGATTCTTTCACTGAACTTGTCTCACTCTTAGCTTTCAAACGAGCTATCGCACGACAAAATCCGTCCACTGGAAGCAAAAATCGAAGCAAGCTGTCCAGAGGGGGGGGGACGTCAGTGAAATTTCAAAATTTGATGAAAAATGTTTTGGTGACGGTCCCAGGTCGAAATTCCACACTTTGGAAAATTTTCAAAATTTTACCCATACAAAGTCACTCTGACACTTAGGATTTTTTCAGGTGAGCGAGCTCCGACCTAAAATCTTGTAACCGCTCTAACTTTTGAACGAAGACAGATAGGAACAAGCCGATTCTTTCAGTGAATTTGTCTCACTCTTAGCTTTCAAACGAGCTATCGCACGACAAAATCCGTCCACTGGAAGCCAAAATCGAAGCAAGCTGTCCAGAGGGGGGGGGACGTCAGTGAAAATTTTTTCTCTCCGATTGAGCTGGAAATACACCATTTCCATGTAGAATTTGACGCTGAATCCAAATCTGGCCTCCGTTTTCCCATCCGATGCTTCGTTTTGGCTCTACAGTAGGCAGCCATCGCAAAAATTCTAACTCTGTCGTTTTTCCGAAAAATGTTGAAAATTTTTCTCGCCGATGTCTTGAAACTCTCCGATTGACATGAAACTCACCATATAGATAAAGAATCTGACGCTGATTCCAAATCTGAAATCCGTTTTCCAATCCGATGCTTCGTTTTGAAGCTACAGCCCAAAACGTCCCAAATTCTAACTCTGTCGTTTTTCGCCAATGTCCCAAAATCTTAAATGGCGTCTCACATCTAAACGAAGACAGATAGGAACATGCCGATTCTTTCACTGAATTTGTCTCACTCTTAGCTTTCAAACGAGCTATCGCACGACAAAATCCGTCCACTGGAAGCCAAAATCGAAGCAAGCTGTCCAGAGGGGGGGGGACGTCAGTGAAAATTTTTTCTCTCCGATTGAGCTGGAAATACACCATTTCCATGTAGAATTTGACGCTGAATCCGAATCTGGCCTCCGTTTTCCCATCCGATGCTTCGTTTTGGCTCTACAGTAGGCAGCCATCGCAAAAATTCTCACTCTGTCGTTTTTTCGAAAAATGTTGAAAATTTTTTCTCTCCGATTGACTTGAAACTCACCATACAGATAGAGAATTTCACGCTGATTCCAAATCTGAAAGGCCGCGTGTTCACCAGCCGAAGACAGCGTAGGCGGATACGCCGATGTAAGCCAAGCCGGTCGCCCACGTTCATACCTATGACGTAGTCCCAATGGGCCCACGTCATTATCTTTTCTTGGACGGTTAAGCCCAAGTCAACAGCGGTACCGACCAGACTCAGTGAGACTCACAGCCGCAGGCGTTGCTGAGGGGTGGGGGGGAGTCAGCGAATCATGCTGGGAGCCCCCTGGCCGGCACGAGCCAGCGGACGACTCACAAGCCTTCCATAGTCGATCCAGACATATAAGCGTGGCAGAGGGCAATTGTACGGGGTTCGGGGTGGGTCGGCTAGCAGAATTTTGGGGGGAGGGGGGGAGGCGCGGGCTGTGGGCGGCCGGGGAGTGGTGTTGGGAACGCGGGGGCCGTTGGGGAAGCATGGGTGGGGGGGGGCGATGCGGGGAGGGGGGGGAGCGGGGGGCGCGGGGGGGAGTATAGGAGTGGGGTTAGTGGGTGACGGGGCCTGTGTGGGGGGTCGCGGGAGGGGGGCGTGGGTGAGGGGGGTGAGGCGTTGGGGGGGCTGAAGTGGAGGTGAATGTGCGTGGGGGGAGTATGTTGGGGAGGGGTATGGGGGGTGGGAGTGGGTTGGCGAGAGGGAGGGGTGTGGGGGGTGGGGGAGGCTGATGGGGGGGGGATGGGCGGGAGGGGGAGTAGATCTGGGAGGAGGGCGAGGCGGGGGGGGAGGGAGGGGGTGTGGTGCTAGGAGACTGTGGGGGTGGGTGTCGGGTGGGGGCTGTATGGGGGGGGGGGGGGGGAGGGGGTGGGGTGGGGAGGGTGCGGGCGGGGGCGTGGGTGGCAGGAGCGGCGCAGGATGGTACGGGGTAGGGGTGGGACGGCGGACGTAGAGTTGTGGGCTATGGGCGGCGGCGGGTGTGGGGGGGAGGGGTGAGAGGGGGGAGGGGTGGAGGGCTGGGGCGGTGGGGGCGGTTGGGGTTTGGTTGAAGGTGGTGGGCGTGGGGGAGGGGAGGGCGGGGGAGGTGGAGGGTGGGGGGGGGGGGAGAATGGAGTTGGGGTTAGGTTAGGACGTAGGTGTGGTGGTAGTGAGTGCTGAGTCGGCGGAGGGGCGGGAGGGGGGGGGAAGCTGGGGAGGGGGATAGTGATGGGGGGGGGGCAGGGCAATTCGTGGGCGGCGGGGAATGGGTGTGGGGGGAGGGTGTGCGTGTGGTGGGTGTTATTGGGGGGAGGGGGGGTGTGCGGGGGGCGAGGGGGAGTTAGGGGAGGGGGGGGAGGGGAGGGGGGGATGTGGGGGTGAGGGGGGGGCGGGGAGGGGAGGGGGCGGTTGGCTGGATGAGCGAGGCGGGGCGTGGAGGGGATGAGGGGGGGGGGTAGGGGGGTGGGGCGAGGGTGGTGGCGGGCGTTGTGAGGGAGGGGGGAGGGTGGGGAGTTGGGGGGTGTTAGGAGATGCCCCGCGTGGGTGGGGCGGTTCTTGGCGAGTATGGTGGGGGGTGGTGATTTGCGGGGGCGGGGGGCGGCGGGCGGGGCGGGTGAGGTGGAGGTCAGGGGGGGGGGGCGTGAGGGGGGGGAAGTGCTGGAGGAGGTGGAGGGGGGAAGGGGCGGTGGGGGGAGGGTAGGGGAGGGGGGGGGTACGGGGGCGAGGGATGGTGGCGGGGGGGGGGCGGTAGGGGGGTAGTTAGGGGGGATTTTGGGGGGGGGGGGTGATTCGTGGTAGGTGGCGGGGGTAGGGGGTTCGTGGAGGGGGGCGGGGGAGGGAGGTGGGGGCGGGGGAGAGTTGGCGGGAGCGGGGAGGGCGAAGCGGGAGCGGGGTGGCGTGGGCTGGGGGGCGGGGGGCGGGGGATGGGGGGGTGTGGGGGGGGGTGCGCCGGGGGGGGTGGATGGTGGGAGGTCGTAGAGGAAGGGGGAGACGGAGAGGGGGCGAGGCGTGTGGGGGGGGGAGGCGGGGAGGGTGTGGGGACTCGGTGTGCGTCAGGGGCGGGGTGCGGAGGGGTGGGGGGTTGTAGGAGTGTTGGCTGGGGCGAGGAGTTGGCGGTAGGGCGGGTGGGCCGTGCGGTTGCCTCGTTAGGTTTTGTTTTGTTTTTATTTTTTTCTTTTTTCTTTCTTTATTTTACTTCTTTTTTATAACATTTATCTGTTTGTTTTTTTCTTTGTCTTTCTTCTACATTTATGTCATTATATGTTCTTCTTCTCATAAAATTTTATTTTGTCTATTGTAATCTACTTGTATTTTTGTTACTTCTTTTAATATTTTAATTTTATTTTTTTTTTTTACATCTCCCGTTTTTTGTTTTATTTTTTTCTTTTCTTTCTATTTTTATTTTTCTTTCTTTTTTTTTTTATCTTATGTTTACTTCTATTCTTTTTTTCTTATTTTTTTTTATTTTTCTTTAATTATTTCTTTTTTCTTTTTGCTTTCTAAATCTTTTATTTCTTTTTTATGTTCTTTTTATTTTTTGTTTTTTCTCTTTTTGTGTTACTTTATCTTCTTATATTTTTCTTTTATTTTCTTTTCTATTTCTTTATTTTCGTTTTTTTTTCTATTTCTTTCTGTCTTTTTTCCTTTTTTTTCTCAATATTTTTTTTTTTACTTATATCTTTTTCTTTTTAATTAATTTTTTCTTTTCTTTTGTTCCTTAATTTGTCTCGATATTTTTTCTCATCTTTTCTCTTATTTTTTTTTCTCATCCGATGCTTCGTTTGGGCGCTACACACCAAAACGTCCCAAATTCTAACTCTGTCGTTTTTTCGAAAAATGTTGAAAATTTTTTCTCTCCGATTGACTTGAAACTCACCATACAGATAAAGAATTTCACGCTGATTCCAAATCTGAAATCCGTTTTCCCATCCGATGCTTCGTTTTGAAGCTAGAGCCCAAAACGTCCCAAATTCTAACTCTGTCGTTTTTCGCCAATGTCCCAAAATCTTAAATGGCGTCTCACACCTAAACGAAGACAGATAGGAACAAGCCGATTCTTTCACTGAACTTGTCTTACTCTTAGCTTTCAAACGAGCTATCGCACGACAAAATCCGTCCACTGGAAGCCAAAATCGAAGCAAGCTGTCCAGAGGGGGGGGGGACGTCAGTGAAATTTCTAAATTTGATGAAAAATGTTTTGGTGACGGTCCCAGGTCGAAATTCCACACTTTGGAAAATTTTCAAAATTTTACCCATACAAAGTCACTCTGACACTTAGGATTTTTTCAGGTAAGCGAGCTCCGACCTAAAATCTTGTAACCGCTCTAACTTTTGAACGAAGACAGATAGGAACAAGCCGATTCTTTCACTGAATTTGTCTCACTCTTAGCTTTCAAACGAGCTATCGCACGACAAAATCCGTCCACTGGAAGCCAAAATCGAAGCAAGCTGTCCAGAGGGGGGGGGGACGTCAGTGAAAATTTTTTCTCTCCGATTGAGCTGGAAATACACCATTTCCATGTAGAATTTGACGCTGAATCCGAATCTGGCCTCCGTTTTCCCATCCGATGCTTCGTTTTGGCTCTACAGTAGGCAGCCATCGCAAAAATTCTAACTCTGTCGTTTTTTCGAAAAATGTTGAAAATTTTTTCTCTCCGATTGACTTGAAACTCACCATACAGATAAAGAATTTCACGCTGATTCCAAATCTGAAATCCGTTTTCCAATCCGATGCTTCGTTTTGAAGCTAGAGCCCAAAACGTCCCAAATTCTAACTCTGTCGTTTTTCACCAATGTCCCAAAATCTTAAATGGTGTCTCACATCTAAACGAAGACAGATAGGAACAAGCCGATTCTTTCAGTGAATTGGTCTCACTCTTAGCTTTCAAACGAGCTATCGCACGACAAAATCCATCCACTGGAAGCCAAAATCGAAGCAAGCTGTCCAGAGGGGGGGGGGACGTCAGCGAAAAATTTTCTCTCTCCGATTGCTTTCAAATTCACCATACAGATGCAGAATTTCACGTAGATTCCGAATCTGGCCTCCGTTTTCTCATCCGATGCTTCGTTTGGGCGCTACACACCAAAACGTCCCAAATTCTAACTCTGTCGTTTTTTCGAAAAATGTTGAAAATTTTTTCTCTCCGATTGACTTGAAACTCACCATACAGATAAAGAATTTCACGCTGATTCCAAATCTGAAATCCGTTTTCCCATCCGATGCTTCGTTTTGAAGCTAGAGCCCAAAACGTCCCAAATTCTAACTCTGTCGTTTTTCGCCAATGTCCCAAAATCTTAAATGGCGTCTCACACCTAAACGAAGACAGATAGGAACAAGCCGATTCTTTCAGTGAATTTGTCTCACTCTTAGCTTTCAAACGAGCTATCGCACGACAAAATCCGTCCACTGGAAGCCAAAATCGAAGCAAGCTGTCCAGAGGGGGGGGGACGTCAGTGAAATTTCTAAATTTGATGAAAAATGTTTTGGTGACGGTCCCAGGTCGAAATTCCACACTTTGGAAAATTTTCAAAATTTTACCCATACAAAGTCACTCTGACACTTAGGATTTTTTCAGGTAAGCGAGCTCCGACCTAAAATCTTGTAACCGCTCTAACTTTTGAACGAAGACAGATAGGAACAAGCCGATTCTTTCAGTGAATTTGTCTCACTCTTAGCTTTCAAACGAGCTATCGCACGACAAAATCCGTCCACTGGAAGCTAAAATCGAAGCAAGCTGTCCAGAGGGGGGGGGGGACGTCAGCGAAAAATTTTTTATCTCCGATTTCGCTGGAAACATCCTTCCTAACCCAAAATTTCACGTAGATTCCGAATCTGGCCTCCGTTTTCTCATCCGATGCTTCGTTTGGGCGCTACACACCAAAACGTCCCAAATTCTAACTCTGTCGTTTTTTCGAAAAATGTTGAAAATTTTTTCTCTCCGATTGACTTGAAACTCACCATACAGATAAAGAATTTCACGCTGATTCCAAATCTGAAATCCGTTTTCCCATCCGATGCTTCGTTTTGAAGCTAGAGCCCAAAACGTCCCAAATTCTAACTCTGTCGTTTTTCGCCAATGTCCCAAAATCTTAAATGGCGTCTCACACCTAAACGAAGACAGATAGGAACAAGCCGATTCTTTCACTGAACTTGTCTTACTCTTAGCTTTCAAACGAGCTATCGCACGACAAAATCCGTCCACTGGAAGCCAAAATCGAAGCAAGCTGTCCAGAGGGGGGGGGGACGTCAGCGAAAAATTTTTTATCTCCGATTTCGCTGGAAACATCCTTCCTAACCCAAAATTTCACGTAGATTCCGAATCTGGCCTCCGTTTTCTCATCCGATGCTTCGTTTGGGCGCTACACACCAAAACGTCCCAAATTCTAACTCTGTTAAAATTTTGAAGAAAAATTTTTTCTCACCAATTGCCTTGAAACTCACCCTACCGATGCAGAATTTTACGCTGAATCCGAATCTGGCAGCCATTTCACCATCCACGACAACCTAGACGGTCGCCCACGTCAACCTAGACGGTCGCCCACGTCAACCTAGACGGTCGCCCACGTCAACCTGGACGGTCGCCCAAGTCAACCAGGCGGTCGGACCAACTCACTCGAGTCTCACACTCTGACGTTCCAGAGGGGGGGGGGAGTCAGCGAACATGTTGTGAACCAACCTGGCCGGCACACCACGACAGACCACAACCTCTGTCGTTCCAGAGGGGGGGGGGGACTCAGACACGAAGCACCACGGCGGCCGACCACGACACTCTGCCGTGCCAGAGGGGGGGGGGACGCAGCGATGGCCGCCATCTTGCGCGGTCCAGAAGTGGAGTTTTGCTTACTACTCATAATATTTCTTTGTTTTATTAACTCTTCTAATTGTTTAATTCTTTTTTGATTATCAGCTTTAATTTTATCCATTTTTAAAATATAATATTTGAATTTTGTGGTAACATTGGAATACAACAAAAACATTTTGCTGAACAAATTATTTTTTTATTGCTTTGTTGTTTGACATCTTTTCGTTTAAAGTTTTCTCGTTTTAAGTTTTGTTTAATAAAGTTTTGTTTAATAAAGTTTTGCTTAAATTTTCGCTTAAAGTTTTTAGCTCTTCTAAAAAAATTTTGTCATTTTCTTCATTAGAAATTTTACCATCACTAGAAATTTTGCCATCCTGTCTATTCTTATCATCAACTTTTTCGGACTGTAATTGAAAGGTTTGATTTACTTCATTAGCTATTTGATCAAATTTTTCAATCTCATCTAACGTAATAACATTATCATCACATACTCTTTGAAAGTAGTAGTGTAGTTTATCATAGACTTCTTTAATATGTAAATGCTTAGTTTTTAATGATTTTCGTTTCTTAGTTATTAAAGATTTATCTAACATTGTAACAAGTGAAGTTGCAAAAACACCCGTACCTGTTAAAGCTGTAGCAACTACTGGAATTACTAAAACACCTGAAGATATAACAATTGTTAAAGCACCTAAACTTATTGTTAAGAATATGCCAATTCCTTGTGTTACATTCTTAACTTTACTCCATCTCTTTCTTAATTTTTTATAGTGCTCTAATCTTAATAATAATTGAGATTCCTTATCTTTCATATACCTTACTCTATCTTTGTGTTTTTCTTTATTCATTTTTTCAATGTCCATTAAAGTAGAACTACGTTCATATGATAACGAAGGATATATTCTTGAGGTTCCTTCCATTTCTGAAGTTCCTTCCACTTTTGTTTCTTCCATTTTTAAAGAAATATTATTAGTCACATGATATATTTTAAAAACCTGAAAGATGGATAAAATTAATGAATTTGAAATTCTCAACTTTTACGATTTTCGGTGTCCGGTTTTACATGACCTGGAACGGTCATGATTTTCAAGGTAAAAATTGTAATTCTCAAATTTGAGATTCTTAACTTTTCTGATTTTTTCGGTGTCCTGGAAAGGTCATGATTTTGGGAGTAAAAATTGTAATTCTCAAATTTGAGATTTTGAAAAATTTGAAAATTGGGTATTTTTAAAAACGCCCAAATTTGTGAATTTAGGTCTTCATAACCTGAAAAAGGGTTCAAATTCATGAATTTATGTCGTTTTTAAAAAGTACCATTTTTGAGAAAATGGTACTTTTTGAATGGACTAAATTCATGTATTTAGGTCTTAAAAACCTGAAAAAGGGTCTAAATTCATGAATTTATGTCGTTTTTAAAGATACTATTTTTTTGAATTTTATGGTGTCCTGGAACGGTCTTTTGCCCATTACTATCATATCCTTCCATAAATTGATTATTGGTATCATCGAATCTTAATGGATCAATTGGATATCGGGTTTGATTTAATGAAACTTGTAAACTACGAATTGTATTAATATGAAAAAGATTGT
>CAJQUW010006989.1:0-57609 GCA_907163375.1 Prostheceraeus crozeri | reverse complement strand
CTGGGCAAGAAAATTGTCAGCACGAGTAGTAGGCCCCTACTGTTGAAGTATTCGTCAATGGTTGCCCTATTCACGGAAACACAGTCTGGTGGTAAGTAGACACATGCATGAATAGGTTTTACATAAGGCAAACTAGCCCATGCAGCTTCGAGAAAACTTGGTTGGTTCGTAGGAGTCAGCTGTTTCACAGTTATGGAAGTAGTTGCTAGTGCCACATTGTTAACTACCTGTAACTGAAGGCTATCTGTGGGCAGTCAAAATCATTGTGCAGAACTAATCTATAAATATTTGAATTTCTCTTCATTCTTGTTTTTCTTTTTTCTCTTATTTATTGTTCTCAAGCCGTGCATCTCAAAAAGTGAACTTCTGATTGTATATAATACTTTTATACGCTCTGTATGTGAGCATTGTTGCCCATTATTTGCTGAATTGTCATGCGCTGATACTGACCGTATTGAATGTCTTCAACTCAGATTTCACTATATCATTTGCGGCAACAAATGTCGAAGTGCCTGCCTAGAGCTTGCACAATTCCGTAGAGATGCATTGACTGATAAATTTTTTCACAACGTAATGGAAACCAGCGACATTTTTTACGCACTTTTGCCACCCATGTCTCGGGTGGATATAATTTTGCTTCCAGAATTCCGCACTGTGCGCCGCATGAACTCCTCTGTGCTGTATGCGAGTAGACGACGTTTTAATAGCCATTTTTGTCGCTGATCTCATTGCGCTTTCTTCCTCGTATCTTACATTTTCATTGTGTCATTTCCTTGCGTATAACGTTGATGCATCTTCCGATTTTCATTTTAAAGAATAAATACGCATATCATTATTCACTTTTCTTAGGTATGATTTTATGATTCACGAAATTAAGTTTTGCTTTTTATCAGGTCATATTGCACATCTTTCACATGTTTAGCATTGATTATAGTCTTTGTCTTTTGATTACCGGTGCATGATATTTTACTCTCTCAGTGCAACAATGACATGAGCAAGCGAAGAAAGTGCTCTTATTAGCAAGGCTGAGTCTTGTAGCTGATTTTCAAAGATGCCTCTCCAAAGTAATCGATGACTAGTGGGATATGCAAAAAACATTCTTTCTCCTATACTGCCATCATGATCAGTCGATTCTGTGTTAATTTCCCCAAAACTGACATGCAAATCTCGCATGCGGTTATGCGTGGCAACAAGAGTTCATTTATTGAAATCGAAACTGCATTCTCATTGGGGATTTAATTAATGTAGAGTTTTTACTCTTTCTAAAATGCTTACTCTATGGATTCTCTAGTCGACCCTGACAACATAGATTTCCGATCTTCACATCGTGCTGTTGACATGGCTTAGAATCATAGAAATTAACAATGCCATTGAAAGTCCTAGTATGGAAGTTGCATGAAAATTATGGCACACGCCGGGGGAACTTAGTTGTGGCAAAATGCAAATTGTACGAGCTGGTTTCCATGTTTTCTGATTGGCATTTATATTTATCAAGCCAATTTGTGATCGCGATTGTTGCCGCTTGTCCAAAGACCGTGTACACAAAAGCAATAATGAATTTGCAAAATACTGTGGCCACAGGATGACAAAGAAGGAAATCCTTTAAAACGTTCTGTACGTTTATCATTTTGAAATATCGCTCCTATAATCTATCAAGAGTATAATCAGACACATGTGCAACTTGTAATGTCGATTTACAGAGCATGCATTGGTCCAGCTTGAAATCAGAGGCCAAGAAATGTTAGAGCATTTATTTTACTTTAAAGGGCCCCTGTTCATTATATTTGAACAATATTCAAAATCTCTGCATGCATTCGAATATCAGCTGCCAAAATATCATCAAATTATATCACATAAGTCATTCAATGATTAATTGAAGAGTTCCAGCGACATTCTATTTATCTGAGAAATGATTGTAGGTAAACAAGCTTTCAGTGTGCTTATTCCGGAAAAGCACTAGGTTTCTTAACCGCTTGACCGAGAAATTATCCAAAAATTAGAAATTTTATCTGTGAATTCTTGAGATGTTCTTCCAGCCAGTACAGCAACCACTTTCAATATGACTGAACCAAATTTTAATTCGTATTCCAGTGTTGGAAAAATGTATAATAGTTGTCAATGACTGGCACAAATAGACACAGTATATTAATCCATGGAATAGTAGGCTATTTCACATGATACAATACCACCATCTCACTAAAGTTCTCTTCATGAAGATCCTGTGATTTGCTGTCAACAATTTCGACAACCAACTTGGCAAATGGTTTGACTATGATGATACAATGTTTTAGATCGAATCTGATCTGCAGACCATAGATTTTTCCATGTGCCATCATTGTACATCGGCAAGATATCAAACTTCCATTCTAGTGTGCTATTATCCACTTCTATGCTTAGAATAGTGCCATCACAGCTATCTTATGTCGTCAGTCACCTCACTATGATTTCATTATCAAGAATTCTTCAATTTTCTGTTGAAAATTTTGAAAGTTTAGATGAGAAAATAGCTTGAGGAGTTGGTTACAACAATGACAATCACAGAAATTGAAAAGGAATGACAGTTGGTAACAATCTCACTTTTTCTCCTGTCAGCATCATCTCAAAGTGTTACAATTTCCGTAAATGCCTACAACAAGTTCACTTGTTCTAACCAAGTGAAAAGATATTTCCTAAAATGTTAGAAATGGAAACTTTATCAACAAACAGATACGTATCAAATTTCTCGACCAACGAGGCGTACTCAGTTGACTTAAACACAGTGCTATTGATTGATGAATGTTTAATATCTTTCCGTTGTCACAAGGCTTTATTTGCACGCAAGTTAGTGACAATAGTGACAATTTACGCAATCCAAGCGGAGCAATGCCTTTGATAGTCTTGTAATTGATACTGTTATCGAAATTGAAAAGAATTTTTCATTGATGCTTTCACTAAGTTTCAATTATCTTCTCGTTACTGCGTCGTTCAATGTTTTTGAAAATAATAGGAATATCAAAGGAGCTAGCCGAAAATGCATTCGGCTTCTTTGAGGCGTTTGCAATGATCATTGCGTTCATTAAAGACTTCAGTGCCGTCCACCGATATCAACAAAGTCCAGTCCTCAGCAGACAGATCCGCTGTCCCCGAGATGACCAAAGTCCAGTCAGCAGCAGACAGATCCCCTGTCCCCGAGATGACCAAAATCCAGTCCGCGGGAGATAAATCCGCTGTCCCCGAGATGACCAAAGTCCAGTCAGCAGCAGACAGATCCCCTGTCCCCGAGATGACCAAAGTCCAGTCCGCGGGAGATAAATCCGCTGTCCCCGAGATGACCAAAGTCCAGTCAGCAGCAGACAGATCCGCTGTCCCCGAGATGACCAAAGTCCAGTCCTCAACAGACAGATCCTCTGTCCCCGAGATGACAAAAGTCCAGTCCGCAGTCAGAGCTTTGCGAAGTTCGATCAGACTTAAAATTACTTTTGCTTGTTAACCATCCAATTACTGTGGAGTCACTAGCGATCCTAAAGGTATTATCTCCGATCTTTCAGACGACTTTTGAAGATTATAAGGATGGCAAAATCTGCTTCAATGTAGTAGGATTTTATTTTGATAGTTAATAGAGAATTATCATTTCATGATACGAATTCACACGTTATGCCGATGTTCTCTATCTCTCTGTTGAATGCAGCTGATGACGGCCAACCTAAAGATGAGTAGAGTGAAAAAGGATCAAGAGAAAAAATTGATATTAAAGGATAGCACTTTAATTCCAAAAATGAGAAAGGCGTTTCAAAGTAATTCGACCTAAATTCAAAGGATAGCAGGCTGTCCAGAACATCAGCGCGGATGGTATACTGATCAAAACAAAATTTATTTATTTATTTATTGCGATAAGCAGCAGGTCTGTAATAGACTTTGAGACAGTCCTTTTGCCTCCTTTTCCTGCTTTACTATAATTTTAACAGACGGAAAATAGCTGCGCGTCTTGGTGGACTCTAAGTGAGATTCTAAGTGGTGGACTCTAAGTGGTGGGTCTAAGTGAGACTCTGAGCTTTCGTGTCATTCTTGCGTGTACAAATGATGAAAGGCGATCGTGTTTACAGGTGGTTTCCAAAAAGTGAGCTACCTGTGATTCATTTCCTAGATACTAGGACAAATGAAAGATGACCTGCAAAGAATATTTGAAGATTACCCTACCCTAAATTACGCATTCCTACAGGTGCTCAGGCACACCCTCAAAGTCATTCTGCTTTAGTTGTGGGCCTGCTCACCGTCATTTTGCAAATTTCCATTAGCATTTAGTGCTGCATGCGAAGTCATCTTAAGATGCAGCATTCACATTTTCCAAAGATTTATTAGTTTCTACCATATAAATGTGATTTTTCACTTTATTTAAATTAGTGAGAGTAGAATAGACAGGAGATTTTTGTTGATTTCGGCTGCTCGGTTATGCGGCGATTGCTAGATCTTTAAAGTAAAAGTAAGTTAGCGTATATAGCTTCAGTTGCTTTTCCTGAGCGTTAAGGTCAATGATATGGAAAACAAAATAGTGCGCAGTTGACGTGACAACGGTACCCAACCGAGGGCGGCTTCCAATGGTTGACAATAGGAAGATACCGGCAATTTGTAAATACCCACGGTTGCTGTCAATCTTCCTTTATGTATAGAGGCATTTTTTCATAAAATACCGTAGCTTACTAGCTTACCAGATATCGCCTTGCGGAGAGAATCTACAACTGTTGCATGTTTCAGCAATTTGCTTCTTCTAAAGATCGAGCAGTCGGCGCATAACCGAGAAACTAAAGTGACAGTCATCAAATAGCTGTTGTGAACACCAGGCCGGCAACCAGAGCGTGTTTCTGCAGGGAACGAGGTCGAAAATGAGATTTTCACAGAATGATGTACGAATGGTCGCGTTTGCCTAATTCTACAGAGCTGATCATTAAAAAAACGGACCTCCTAAGTCAGTGCTATTTAACCTTTTTCAAGCCACGGCACCCCATCTGATCAATACATGCACTCACGGCACCCCAGTGGCAAACCGCAGTTTTGTGCCTCTATCATCCACTAAAAAACGTGGCCGCATTATTTTCCAAGAACTGATTTGTGATCACAATTTATTGCTGACTTCTTCTCTAGACTTCATTTCTCAGCCGTTGAAATGCATCTAGAAATTAGAACAATTCGTGCATTATGTCAGTAGATCAGTATATCTCTATTATATCACAGCAATTCAATGAAGAACACTTTGTTTTCATCTTTTTGAAATCACGGGCAAGAAAGCGCAAGAAATTCCAGTCATGGTAATCAAATTTAAGTTTAAATTCGCTTTGTCAATTTGCAAAGCATGGGCATGTATTTTTGATTTAACAGCAGTAATGCTAGAATTATGATGTAAATCCTTGACCATGCTAGACGAACAGTGATCAAATACTATGTCAAAATGCCTGTCCAGCTCTTCTATATATGTTCGTGCATCAAACTCGGTCGCTGCAAGAGATCCTACTCTGGGTCCTCCTTGCAGAAGACTATGCTTCCAGCTTGTCTGATGGAAATCTCTCTGGCGTGATTCCTTAGATCTGACCACGCCAGGATTAAGTGAGAGATTTGTGGAGAAGGGCATGTGGACTGAAAGCTATTACACCGCTACAGCTGAAGTCCAACTAATTAGTCTATCAAAGTCAGCACCGCCCAGAACCTGAGAATGGAAACGGTGACACAAAATTCATTCACTCAATTATGAAATTCTCTGCACTTTCTTTATATTTGAAATCACTGGGAAAAACTATGAAAATTTCAACAAATCAAAAGTTGGACTTCAAAAACAAAACATCAACGTGAGCGTTGCTGTTGCATGCTATCGGCCATCAAGCCGAATCGTGGGGTTATGTCTTTCCAATGCTCCGCGCATCAACTGGTCGATGTCTCTTAAGAAGTTTCTTTTACTTGTTTTGATCGAAACAAGAGTGGAGAAGCCTTTCTCGCAGAGGTATGAGGTCGGCATTGCTACCAACAGACTTAGGGCTCTCACAGCAGCGTCTTCATATTCCGGGATTCGAAGGAGACCAACCCAGAAATTTCCATAATAATCGCAAGCCTTGAAGTTCACCCTCTGCTCCAAATCTTCTCGCAGATCAGTGAGGAACTCTTCTTCGGCAACAAATGGATTAATGATCCAAAGATTCTCCTCCAGATGCTGATGTTCATGGGACGGAAAATACTTTTCTATGTTGCCGCGAAGGACATCCAGGTGCTGAAGTATCGATTCAGACATTTGTTGCTCGAGGCTAGCATCCGTGAGCTCCCATTTTGAGCTCAGCATGAAATGATGGAATTCAAGGAAGTCGATGAAGTCCTTCCTCTCTACTTGTTTCATCCTAGACGAAATTTTCCTATGGAATGCCTTTATTCTTGACAAAGCCGTGAAGATGTCGCCTCCCTTCCCTTGTAGGCTGAGATTCAAGGTGTTCAGACAGTGGAAAATGGAGCTCAAATATGACAGCTTTCCAAGCCAATTCAAGTTATTCAGGTTGACGGCGCTGAAATCACCAAGCTCTGTGAAGAAACTGCCAACTCCTCTCTCAACAGGAGCACCCGTTCAAGGACTTTCCCTCTTGAAAGCCATCTTACGTCGCAATGGTACAATAGCTTCGTCACTTCTGAGTCCATCTCCTCACAGAGTTGAGCGAACAGTCTGCTCTTCTTCGTATTAGCCTTAACTGTGTTCACCATTTTCACAACATCATCAAGTACAAGTTCCAGATCTGATTTGCCCTCATCACCTAGCTTCTTCGCTGCCAGCATCTCACGATGAATGATGCAGTGAAATGAGCGACACTCAGGTGAGACAGTCTGGATCTTCTTTACTACACCATTTACACGACCAACCATGGCGGCAGCTCCATCGGTTGTGACGGCCTTACACTTAATCCACTCGATTCCTTCCTCACACATGAAAGAGTCCAATCGGTCAAAAATTGCTTGTGCCGTGGTTTCAATTCCCACTGTTAAACAAAACAAGAAACGGTCAACAATTTTCAACTCTTCAATGAACCGGGTATACACGATCAGCTGTGCTTCTCCTCCAATGTCGGTCGTCTCGTCCAACTGAATTCCGAAGACGGGGGATGCTTTCAGCTTCTCCACAAGTTGTGTTTTCAAATCTGTAGCAATCAGGAGACATCGACTGCGAATGGTGGTGTCGGACAAGGGAATTGAAGTCACTCTTTCAACTGCTCTGCTTCCACCATGGAGATATTCAGCAGCAATTGATAGGCATGGCTTTACTATTTTCTCCATGTCCATGTATGAGCGCTTTTCACGAAAGATAACATGAGTCATTTTTAGTGAGGCAATCACCAGTGGCTTGTCATGAGCTCCAGTCTTCACGATGTTTTGCAATGACGATTGTTGGGCAAATGTAGATTTCAACTTCTCTGAGAAGAATTGGTTTGACTTGTTCTTGTGCTCCGGATGGTGGGTTTGCAAATGTCTCTCTAATTTAGAAGGTACCAAACTTGCATTCAGGAGCGTAGCCCCACAAAAAAAACATTTTCCAGAGGGAAAAGGATTACGAGATTCATCCTGGTGCAAGTAAAAGCCAAACCTGATATAGTCACTATTCCATTTTCTCCTCTTTTTCGGATTGGAGCCCGAAGACATTTGCGCTCTTTTCCGTCCCCTTTTTTCTAGTTCGACGCATTCTTCCTCAGATTCTCCCTCGCCCTCTTCGCTGCTTTTGCTAACAGTGGGGGCAGGAGCAGCATCCTCACGGCATTCACTCTCTTGATTCATTTCATTAAGTTCGACATCTTCCTCGACTGCCTCGGTTGATATGGCCTTCTTTTTGAAATACTTGAGAAGGGACATTGCATACCTGAAAATGGAAAATGACGTGTTTGGAACAACGGCGATCAAGTCATAGAATGAGGCCTAATGAGGATGCATCAACTATTTCAGGAAGGATGCTAGAATTAAGAATTGTCAACAATTAGCTTGGCTGGAAATGGAGCATGTGTTTAGAGAATAATTGAAAATTTGAAAAAATGCGAATGATGAAGTCAGCAAAATGATTGATTGGAGGATGAACATGTTTAATTAATATGACTCAATCAATTGAGTGAGATATGTTTTTGACAAATAGCCTAGTTCAAATCTCCAACTGCATGCAACCATTATCCCTTTATATGCCGACAACTTTGTTGCCTATGAAGTAGCCTGACCATGGATTTCTACTGCAAATCCATCATTTACATGAATGTGCTACAAACTCGATAATAATCCAAAAATGAAATTCTCTCCTCTTTTCCCATGACTTTCGACTCTTTCTTAGCTCCTCTCTCACACTGAAGAATCTGGGAGCTCTAGTGATCAGCATCACATGAATTTATATTGTATAGGTTCATTAGCTATTTCTACAAGTCTGGTAAATGCCTGATACTTTTCAGTTGGCTTGTTTAAAATGCATTCAGTCATCTTAAGCATGTCAATTATCACTGATAATCAAGCTTCGACATTCAAATTTAATGAAGCTTCGGACTTTTGTAAATACAAGTATAGTGAATGACATCAACCTTTGGTGACCATGAGGACAAATGACGCTGCAACAATATTCAATTTGAAGCAGAGTTTGGCGAACAAATAAGGTGACACGCAATCTCTGAGAGGCTCTACAATTTACATGATTAAAGTAATCAAGATCATAATCGCATGCTACATGTTGAAATGGACACTATTAGCAAATGTTCGAAGCGCATGTAGAGCCATTGTAGGCCAAACACTGATGTTGAAGCAAAATATAGAACACAGATCACTGAAAGACAACGGTCGACGAACGAGGACACGCTGTGCTCTTGCCGAATGGCAACATTGCAATGATGACTCTTATTGGCTTCATTGCCTTGCCTCAGATTCATCTATTCATGACATTGATTCATTCCTTCACATACAAAAAATAGACAATGGAAGTTGACTTACCCAAGCAATAGCATTTGTGTCGAAGTCGACATAGATATGCATGTGTAGGTGGTTGAGATCAGCAACAGCAGAGCGGATGAACAGTGTTAGAAAACTGCAAGGAATCACGCGCACGCAACAAGCACGAGCTCATCTCGTATAAATTGGAAATGCTGCCGAGTGCTTATGATGGAAAGAGACAGGGTTCGCTGTCTCTGTGCAAGGAGCGCCTATAGCTTTGTGTGAAATCGGAGTCAATTCAAATATAACTCATGGACTTGGGATGGTCAACATTTCTGCCTCGATCGGTCGAATGAGCCGGCCTCACCGATATCTCATGAGCTGCGGCACCCCTCTCTCCCACGGCACCTCTTTCTCTTCACGGCACCCTTGCGACACCCCTCCTCTCCACGGCACCCTAAAAATTTCTCACGGCACCCCAGGGTGCCGCGGCACCCCGGTTGAATAGCACTGTCCTAAGTTTCGCTGAAATTCTGTCGATTCTCATGCCTTCTAATCGCATTGCAGGACAACGTATCACACATCATTCGAGAGCTTGCATTCTCAGCTTTCAAATGAGCTATGATAGACTTGTATCCGTCATTGTATTTGCTGAGCAGTGCTCAAAATATGAAAATCACTCAATTTACAAGTCGCATAATTTCAATAGGAAAACATGAGAGTATGATAAGGAATCAGACACAGGGAGAACGAGCATTTTCTAAGCTCCCTTTTGATGTGCTGGTCATCAAAATCGGTAAACTAATAAAAATTTAGTGATGTCGTGAAGTTATCACAAAATCATAATCTTTTTGGTTGAAAATGTTCTTATAACCAATCTTCGACGGTCCAGTTCTTGTAACGCTTGGCCCACTTCAAACGGGTTTTCCTCATTTTAACTGTTGATATGGATTTCTTAAGTGGTCGACGAGCTTTCCTCCCAACCGCGAGCAACCGTTGACACACAGTTGAGCTGTCAATAGATACCCCGGCATGTTCAATTTCGACCTTAAGCTAATAACTTGTCATTCTTGGGTTGAGTCTGCTCATCCTGATAATCTTTGAATCATCTCTTGGCGTTGTCTTCTTTTTTCTTCCACATCTACCAATGCGTCGCGGTTGAAGGCTGTCCGTATTTTGATGCAATTTCAAAATATTATTCACTGTACCAAACCAAACCAAGCATTCAGATGCGATAGCGCGTTGAGTCATTTTCGTGTACTGTCTGAGTGTCACAATCTTGCTACGAGTCTCTGGTGAGATGTCCATGCTTACTGACAGAGATGAAATGTTATTAGTGACAAAAGTAGCAAGTTCAAATTCGAAATTCAAATTCTACCCAAGTTTTGTGAGAAAGGCCAAAATTTGCTATTTTGTGGAATTTGAACTTTTGAATTCAAAATCAATTATCTGCGTCAATGTTGCATTGAACACCTACGTCTGGCAATGAAAAGGTCAAATGTTAATATCTATGCAAGTACACGAGTCATTCTATTCATGTAAGATAGAATAAAGCAAGTCAAACAACATTAAGTGATAACATAAGAAATATGTCCTTTTGTTCATATTAATTTGCACAATACTGTATGTTGTACTATTTCATCAAAAGTGTTAGTGTTTGGTATCTTCAGAATCCTTGCGATGTAATGAGTACGAATATGCAAGTTATATTCATGCAAGTTGATCTTTTTCAAACTTCTTCAATATTTTTTCTTATTTCCGTACAAGTAGTCCTACACAAACATTTGGCAGCTGCTATGAGAGAACAAAGACAAGCCTTCGCTAATTGTCCTGCTTTGAACCGTCGTTCACTTTACATGGTGTTTGTGTACTTGTGTGGAAATAAGAAAAATATTGAAGAGGTTTGAAAAAGAATTATTCAGTTTACATGAATATAATTTACATATTCGTGATCTGCATATCGCAAGGATTCAGAGGATGCCAAACACCAACACTTTTGATGAAATAGTGAGAACCTAACACTTTCAACCTAAAAGGTCATTCATGATTTTGTACCGATTAGTCCGGGAGCTAGAGTGAAGTTGTGCAGGGAACGAGGTAGTACATAAAACTTTCACATAGCATAGTACATCTCTAACCTACTGCAAAACTTCGCGTCTGCCGGATCAGATCATTTGCTTTTAAGAAATAGAGAGGATAACATAATCCTATGTATTTCCAATGGTAAAATTGTGACATTCAAGGTGTTGACTCTATTTTTTCGAATTTTTGCTCATAAAAGTTACACAAATTGGTACTTTGTTGAACTGGTTATTATAGAAATCATCTACAGATCATGATCTTTCAAATGAGTTATCATTCAGTGACAGAGGATGAAGTAAAGTGTACAAACAGACACTTTTCGTTGGTGTAACTGCAAATTTTAACATAGAAATTTCAGGAAAATTGTTGATATACTTTAACGAAAAGTGTCTGTTTGTACACTTTACTTCATCCTCTGTCACTGAATGATAACTCATTTGAAAGATCATGATCTGTAGATGATTTCTATAATAACCAGTTCAACAAAGTACCAATTTGTGTAACTTTTATGAGCAAAAATTCGAAAAAATAGAGTCAACACCTTGAATGTCACAATTTTACCATTGGAAATACATAGGATTATGTTATCCTCTCTATTTCTTAAAAGCAAATGATCTGATCCGGCAGACGCGAAGTTTTGCAGTAGGTTAGAGATGTACTATGCTATGTGAAAGTTTTATGTACTACCTCGTTCCCTGCACAACTTCACGCTAGCTCCCGGACTAGATGTTCATTTACCGATTTTGATGACCAGCATATCAAAAGAGAGCTCAGAAGATGCTCGTTCTCCCTGTGTCTGATTCATTATCAAATTCACATGTTTTCCTATTGAAATTGTGCGATTTGTAAATTGAGTGATTTTCATATTTTGAGCACTGCTCAGCAAATACAATAACCGACACAAGTCTATCATACATGTATCTCATTTTGAAGCTGAGAAGGCAAGCTCTCGAATGATGCATGGCAAATTGATGTGCGATGCGATTGGAAGACATGAGAATCGATTGAATTTAGCGAAACTGAGGTGGTCCGATTGTTATGATCAGCTTTGTAGTGATAGATTATTTGTAGGCTTAGAAACTTAGATCTCATCTGAGTATAGATGTGGGGACCGACTATTCAGATCTGTTTTCCGCATTGAAATTATCGCGGCCTGAAGACAAGCTATATCTACGATTTTTAATTGTTTGTCTTTAAGACATCGATTTTCACCTATCCGTGTGGGAATGACCAAATCAAATGTCAGACTGTAGGAGCTGCACAAAATTCAACACAGTGTTGAACCGCTTCACAAGTTTTGAAATAGCTGCAGCAGTGCAGGTACTTTTCCTGAGCTTTAAGATTCAATAAACAATAGGTCAACACATGTTTATGATGATAATGTGCGTGTGAAGCAGTGTCGGTTCTGTTCCCTTTCTATTTACACCGAAGAATTGATTTCTCAACAAAATAAGACAATGAATGTGAAGCAGTGAATGTCATCCCATAGTGAAATGCAATTCGAAATTTAATAAATCTAGCCATTCATTTTACTGACTAAACAACTCTTCAGTAGTTTGGAATGACTGCAAGAATGCAGGCAAATCTGCTGGCAGAGAATCAAAATTTTGTTGAGATTGTTGACTGAAAACTATTATCAATACATCTGTTGAGTCCACTATCTTCATTTCTGCAGCACTTTGACATCGTGGAGCAATGAATATCTTTCTAAGAAGCAATTTTTAATTTCTTAGGAGAAAATACTCTGAAGTACATTTTCGTCATTCACCTCAAATTGGTAGATTTCAAGGAATATGTCTTCATCGTCTTACTGTCATTGACACATTGAACAATGTGAATTGAAAGGAGCAGCATTATTTTTAACATCTATATAAGTGTCTTAGACAAAATATTAATTATTACCATTTTCTTCATCGAAGTTTAATTACAACTAATTTCTTGCGATTTTTTAAAACACTAATTGAACTCCATTGTCAATTCATATTGCTTTCTATAGAAACTATAATCAAAACGACTTGCTATGGACATTACAATTAATATTGCTGTCTATAGTAGTATGGGAGTTACTGACGTTTTCATCCTAAATTCGCGCACGAGCTTCCTGCTATCTTCAATTTGTAGATTGGCACCCAACATCAGTAAAGCGACAATTCTTAAGCCACAACTCCAGTCGTCTTGCAACAAAATTCCATTTGTTTATGTAGATCCATGTGCTTCCGAGTGTGATGCACTCCATAACGAAATGACCAAACAATCATTCACTTAAAATGAGATTTGTCATTTTTATGATATTGATTGCACTTTTAAGGTAGACGCTTTCAAGAATAGGCAGAAATGTGATATTCCTCGCATCTGCTAGCTTTGAAATTGCTATTAACAAACAGTTATTGTCATACTAGTCCCACTAACTTACGCAAACCGAAAAGTTGGATTTCTATGGATAAATCTGTCATCTGAAATAGGTAAGTAAGCAACTATTTGAAATCACAAGATTTTAATTAATTAACTTTTACATGATAATGATATGCATATAAATGTATCTATGAAACATATCGACAACACAAACAATTTCATAAAAGTCAAACACTAGAAGATATGTAACAGACCATAAGCTATAATACATGAATATGGAAAGAATATATGCATTCTTCTAGAGGAAGATACATGGTCAATAGTGAAATGTCCACTATAAGCGGTGTACGGGCACAAGTTCATGCAAAGGATGCCTTTAAACCATTCACATTTTGAAAGAAGTCCAAAATTCTACACTTCCGAAAATCACGTAAATTTGGAAACTTGGAACAGCGGCAATGTTTGCCACAAATAATACAATTCGCGCATTTTTTGGAAAGCTTCGAGCAGTCGTTAGTAGCAAGTACTAAAAATAGATATTTTGTTAAGCTTTAATTGAGCCGATTCATAGCAGATCATAATTTGCGTAGATATGACGAGATGAAATGGTTCGCTAGGAACTAAAACTATGTCAAACTAGGAAACTACACTAGGTGACATGCCACGCTCAATTACGCGTAATTCACGCGTAAACTACGTGTAATTACACATAACCGTAAACTTCCGTGGCTACGCGTGACATTACTGCAACATATGTCGGCAGTCCTGTTGTACAGACGTTGCGTCTCATGTGACTGCATGTATCAGAGGCTAAACAATGTGATAGGACCTCAATTTCATGCTCAGGGAAGACAGAACATACTAAGCGGTTCATCCGTGGTTCAAGTGGCAGCGCCGACAACCGCATAAACTCTAAACGCTCGCCCGCATCAGATCACGTGATTGCTGACTCTTAGTGCAGCGCGTGAAGAATAAACTGCCCTTAACCACGGATGTTTGGGGTGCTCCGTAATTAGAATTACTCGTGGCAATGTCACCTAGTGTAAGTGATATGGATGTTGTCTACACTTGTCGGAACGCAATTAAAGCAGGCCTGCGAAGTCGAATTGAAGAAAAAATATGAATTGTCTACCTTAAATCACAATCCTCTGCTGAATTCTCGTTTTCATTCAGTAAAACGTGCATGCATTGTAACTATAATAAATTCTGTGAATATTATTTTGTGATCAGGACAATCTGCTTGCTTATCTGCAACAATAACATGGGTTGTCATGACGTTTTCATTATCTTTAGGGGAATTCGGGCAAACTAGCGGATGCGAGAAAGATCACATTTCTGCCTACTCTGGAAGATGTCTGTCTTAAAGCAGCAATCAAAATCATAAAGATAGCGAATCTCATTTGAGTGAATAAATGAATGCTCAACATCTGAAAGTATTGTGGCCACATCCTATCATGTTCATTCACTCCTGTCTATGAAGCTAGACACATTCAAATTTGACAAAGCCTCCTAATGTCGGCAAACACGAGCATTATGAGAAATTTGATCCACATTTGACCACATCCTCGCATACATTGCCGATCAGAAACATGACAATAACACATGCCTATAATAGGAAATGACCTGAAGACATTCCATGAGAAAATTATGGCTCTAGATTTAGTATTTTTCACTTAATAAGCTAAAACATAGAAAATTTCATTCCAGCTAAAAACTGCAACCTACGTCCCATTGGGTTAACATGTGTTTTTCTTTGACTCTGTCTGACAAGAAGAGGAACTACAGAGCTGATCATAAAAAACAAACCAA
Source organism: Prostheceraeus crozeri (assembly GCA_907163375.1). Classification (NCBI taxonomy): domain Eukaryota; kingdom Metazoa; phylum Platyhelminthes; order Polycladida; family Euryleptidae; genus Prostheceraeus; species Prostheceraeus crozeri. The sequence continues at coordinate 42,471 of CAJQUW010006989.1, read as the reverse complement.
CTAAATTGCGCTGAAGTTCAATCAATTCTCATGCCTACTAATCGTGTCGCACAACAACGTGTCATGTATCATTCGAGAACTTGCATTCTCAGCTTTAAAATGAACTATGATAGACTTTGCATCCGCTATTGCATTTGCTGAGCAGTGCTAAAAGGGCGTAGATTGCTCAATTTACAAACTGCAATTTTCCTGTATGAAGGCATGTGACAATTATTCAGGCATGGGGAGAAGAGCTTTCTTTCGATATGCTGGTCATCAAAATCAGTGAACTAGGAAATAATAAGTGATATCGTGAAGTTATCAGAAATTCATGACTCTTTTGACTGAAAATGTTACATTCTCACTTTTTCATCAAAAATGTTCCTGTTTCGTATCTTCAGAATCCTTGTGACATAGAGTAAGTATTTTAGGTAGAGTAGCAGCTCAGCATTTACTAAATCACCATTGTATATTATATATGTACCAATGGTTATTAAATGAACTCGAGGTGAACACAGTGGGGTATTGTTGTCGGCCGTCACTGTGAGAGAACAAAGACATGCTAATTGTTTTGTTTTGAACCTTCGTTCACCTTACAATGTGTTTGCGTACTTTAGCGGAAATGAACTATTGAACGTATTTGAATAAAACTTAAATATTCGCAGTCCTCACATCATAAGGATTCTGAAGATGCGAAGCATGAACACTCTTGATTAAATAGTGAGAACATAACATTTTCAGCCAAAGGAGTCATGATTTTGTGATGACTTCACGACATCACTGACTTTTTTCCTAGTTCACCGATTTTGATGACCAGTATATCAAACGAGAGCTCAGAAAATGCTCGTTTTCCTCGTGCCTGATTTTATAAATGGAAGATTTTCATATTTTGAATACTGCGCAGCAACGAATACAAGTATGTAATACATAGAAATAGACTGTTGTTTATCTGAAGTTGACTAGAATGGAAATTGACTCAAGGTCGCGGCACATCCGGGGGAACTAAGTTGGGGCATGAACCACCAATGAAATGCTTAGAATCGCACATGTGACTGATTCTAACCCAATCATACAGCCATTGACAAGCGAATCTAAGTCAAAATGCGTGCGATTTTTGTGCCACTATTGTGTATTGCATGAAGCTTTACTTCCATTCTAGAGGTTTCATTGTTATCAATTTCTATGATGTAATAGTTCATTTTTAAGCTGAGTACACAAGCTTTCGAATGATGCATGGCACGTTGTTGTGCGAAACGACTGGAAGGCATGAGAATCGATTGACTTTAGCGAAATTTAAGTGGTCCTTTTTTATGATTAACCCTGTAGAACTCGGCAGACGCGACGATTCTTACAACATTCTGTGAAAGTCTCATTTTCGGCCTCTTTCCTTGCAGAAACACGCTCTGGTTGCCGGACTAGTTAGTGAGACTAGAATTGACAGTAGCAGTTTGTCGATTGTCATTTCAGTTGCTCAGTTATGCACCGATTGCTACATCTTTAGGAGAAGCAAATTGTTGAAACATGAAAAAACTGTAGATTCTTGCTGCAAGACGATTTCTTGCAAGCAACGGTAATCAGAATGCTTTTATACATAAACAGAATTCACAACAGCCGTGAATATTTACTAATGCACTGACAAACTGCCGGTATTTTCCTATTGTCAACCATTGGAAGGTGCCATCGTTTAGATACCGTTGTCATGTCTATGACGTAATTGTTTTCTATGTCCTTGCTCGTTCTACACCTTTTTCCATTCTAATTAAAGCCTGTTCCATTCAATTTAAAGCTTGTCTCATTCAATTTAAAACATTCAGTTAAAAACGAGTTCCATTCTACAGCGAAAACAAAACGATATTGAAACAATGATGCAAATGATGTTAAATCGTGGTGTTAAACCAGGTACTCTGAGAGAAAAGTATAAGAAAACTGTTGGTATCGCTAAGTAGTATATAGTGTGACATCCGGCGCGACGCTTCGCTTCGCTTCGCTTGCGCCGGATGTCACACTTTTGCGGGTTTTTTCAAAATTTTCAAAAAATCAAAATTTCAAAAATTTAGGTAGATTTCAAATTTCAAGTGGCCGAAGGCCGAAGGACGAAAATTTAGGTAGTGACAAAGTTTCAAAAAAAATCAAAATTTCAAAAATTTAGGCGGTCTCAAAATATCCCGTAATCGAAAATTTAGGCGGTCTCAAAATATCACGTGGACGAAAATTTAGGCGGTCTTAAAATATCACGTAATCTAAAAAATATCACGTGGTCGAAAAATATCACGTAGCCGAAGGTCGAAAATGTAGGCAGATGAAAATTTAGGTAGCCCAAAAAATATCACGTTGTCCTAATATACCAGAAGATTGTATTCAAAATATTTATTCAAAATATTCATTTAAAAATGGAAGAAACAAAAGTGGAAGGAACCTCAAGAATATATCCTTCGTTATCATATGAACGTAGTTCTACTTTAATGGACATTGAAAAGATTAACATTGAAAAATTGAATAAAGGAAAAATCAAAGATAGAGTACGTTATATGAAAGATAAAGAATCTCAATTATTATTAAGATTAGAGCATTATAAAAAATTAAGAAAGAGATGGACTAAAGTTAAGAATGTAACACAAGGAATTGGCATATTCTTAACAATAAGTTTAGGTGCTTTAACAATTGTTATATCTTCAGGTGTTTTAGTAATTCCAGTAGTTGCTACAGGTTTGTGATACAATTAGATTTTAGTTGTACGTTAGGAAAGTTGTTTTAATTCTTACCAGCACGTCAGCACAACCGCATGACGTCAAAGCATCTGGCAGCTGTTTTCATTTCTCTCTCTTCTGTCATTGTTCCGTGTGCGCTAGAAACCAAAGTTCTCATTTGCAATGTCTTCCGTCAGCAAAATAGAGAGAGAATTTTGTTGCTTCGTGGATCAAGTTGTGTCTCTTATTTCACCAGACCATCTTGATTTCTTCAAAACGATATCAACAAAATTTATTCTTGAATCACTAAGAAAGAAACAGAAGACGAGTGGAAACGAAGAAGATAAAAAGAGAGAAGTGCTTGAAATAATCCGAGATTCATTCAAGGATGTTGACAGCAGCAATTTACCTGTATTTCTCGAGAAAAAGGATATTATAAGTACATCATCGTGCATCTCTTCATTAAATAAACTCATTGGTTTTGAGAAAATTACACATCGGAATCTTCTACGCTGCTATGTTTTACAAGGAGAAGTGGTTCAGCGACTGAAGTTATTGTCTAATATGAATTATACAAAATTCGTGAAAGAGTTAAATGAGACCCACAAAATAAAGTTTTCACGTTCATATGTGACATTACTGATCAAATTATTCAAATTATCAAAGAACTATCCAAACTTAGCCAATTCTTCTCTATCAATTTACTTTGTGATGAAGAATTTTGCTCATCTTGAAGATTATATTGATCGTGAAAAAGAGGAGGAACAGCAAAGAATAGCAGAATCCATATTTGATTCATCCAATGTGCAACAAACTGAACAACAACATGCACAACATACTGGACTCACGCAGGAATTACAAGACTTGCAAACGTGAAATTCTACTTCATAAGTAACAAGTAGTAACATTTATTGCAACTTATTTGCGTGAGGACTGAAAAGTGACAATGACATTTTCAATTTGGATTTCTGTTTTCATATAAATGCTGGACTCTACTTCATAAGTAACAAGTAGTAACATTTATTGCAACTTATTTGCGTGGAGACTGAAAAGTGACAATGACATTTTCAATTTGGATTTCTGTTTTCATATAAATGTTGGACTCTACTTCATAAGTAACAAGTAGTAACATTTATTGCAACTTATTTGCGTGGAGACTGAAAAGTGACAATGACATTTTCAATTTGGATTTTTGTTTTCATATAAATGTTGGACTCTACTTCATAAGTAACAAGTAGTAACATTTATTGCAACTTATTTGCGTGGAGACTGAAAAGTGACAATGACATTTTCAATTTGGATTTCTGTTTTCATATAAATGCTGGACTCTACTTCATAAGTAACAAGTAGTAACATTTATTGCAACTTATTTGCGTGGAGACTGAAAAGTGACAATGACATTTTCAATTTGGATTTCTGTTTTCATATAAATGTTGGACTCTACTTCATAAGTAACAAGTAGTAACATTTATTGCAACTTATTTGCGTGGAGACTGAAAAGTGACAATGAAATTTTCAATTTGGATTTTTGTTTCATTTAAAATGACTGACCTGATCGAGTTTTTTAAATTATATGGAACGCAAACCACGACAAATTTCGACCTAAAGAAAATCGCAAATCAATTAGGAATAAAGAATTTTCATGTTCTAATGAGAGACGAATTACAATTGATCAAAAATAAGCAAACAGGAACCTTCAGTTCCCGGAACAAAGTTTCAACTGTAAATTTCATAACGAATCTTCACACTTCAGACCAAAAAGGCGTACATTGGTCAGCAGGTATCTTTAGTAAAAGCGGAGATAATTATTATTTTGACTCATACGGACTTCCACCTACGAATGAAGTAAGAGAAATACTTGCAAATGGAATTTATAATACATTTCAAATTCAAAAACCAGGAACTACTTATTGTGGGCAATTATGTCTTTATGTTTTTTTGAAATTACAGGAAGGAGTACCATTTCTAGATATTATGTTAGAATTGAACGAACCGTAGGTTCTATGGCTACGCCTAACAAGGGAATTTCATTCCCGAAACGTTAGTTCCAATAATAATAATAATAATAATGATAATTAAAAATCAGTTCGTTGTAATTCATTTTGATAAAATCGGCCTCTCATATCTTCATCATCTAAATCTTTGATTTCGTAAGTAATCGGATAAGTTTGGTTTATTTTACAAACTTCAAATATCTCTTTCGTCCAGTATCCGACGAAGCCTTTTTCAAATTTACTCTTATATTTAAATATTCTAACTGTATCTCCAATTTTAAATTTCGGCTTAAGTTTCTGAAAATTCGGATTACTCTCATTCAAATTATTATTTTCGTTCGAATAATTATTCTCGAATATTTTTTTTCTTATCAAATCAGGGTCGTCAGAAGCATTCTTTGGAGTTTCCTCAATACCAGAATGAACTTTATTATTATACTCTTCTACAACTCCTGGTAATATCTTCAACCATTTCTGATTTCTTTGCTGAGTAAATTTCTTGAATAATTTATTTTTTAATGATCTATTGAATCTTTCTATCACTACGGCCTTCCCTGCATTTTCAGTTGAATAAACTGAGCCTTCGCGATGACTTTCGTCTGTTTCAAATAGTGGCTGAACGTTTCTGTTATAAAATTCCGACCCTTTATCAAAAAACAATTTCCTTGGCTTTCTATTACTTTCTTTAAAGATTTCTTCAAACGCATATTTAACCGATAGACCACTTTTATTTTTTAAAGGCTTTACCCAAGCATATCGTGTATATAAATCTATAACGGTCAATGCGTATTTATAATCTTTTTCATTCGGCATATGAATAAGATCAGCACTCCAAATATCATCTTTATTAATTACTTTTACTTTCAATAAATATTTAGGCCTTCTATATTCCTTGTGAATTTCAGACGCGTAGGTTCGAGTGTTGCTCTCAGACAGCTTTGCTGTCGTTTCATTTAAACCCTGACCGAATAATATTTTAGCTTGTAAAGCTTTCTTAACAAACATTCTTTCAATTTTTTCTCTAAAGGAAGGATTCTGAATACTATCTAATTCTTGAATCATTTTCTTATCAGCTGCATGTCGAGAACTTAGATCATGATTTCGATAAGCTAAATCATGCCTGTAAGTTGCGGCATCTACTCTATTTATTGGTTCTTCACCTGGTTTCGGATTATTATTCTCATCTAGTCTTATATCTAGTCGAGTTCCTGGACCGGTATATGAATGACCAGGAAGATGTTTTTCTTTTGAATATTTACTCCAAATAAATCCAGGAAAGCTTTTTATGTTTTTTGTATGTCACCACCGTAGGTAGTAGCCAAACTTTGTTTGTCGTCGTTACCTTCATAAATTTTACAATTTGAGTTTTTATTTTTGTTTAATAGATAATTTAATAACTCTAAATTAGCAATTTTTAATTTAATTAAATTTTCAGAATTTGTGGAATTTGTAGAATTCATTTTTAAAGATAAAAAAAAATTTTAAAGATAAAATAATGTTTTACCTTATGGACCAAAGGTCCTGAGGTTATTACCGAATCATACTAGGACTTAGATATATTCCAGAACCATCTTTAGTTTCTTTTATTTCAATTAAATCATCAACACTGTGGAGAATATTTTTAAGAACTCGTTTTCCTTCATCAACTAATTCTAATTTACTAATAAAATTATCTACTACTCCATGCCCTCTAGCAACTTTCTCTAACTCTCTATTATGACGTTTTTGTTCTTCTAATGCTGCCTTCTCTGATCTATTTTTATTTACTGCTTGGACAATACCAGCTGTCCCACCTGCAACACTTCCTGCTGCTGCTATGCCACCTATTATTAGTGGAATTAATGGGAGAATCCCACCATTCTTTTCTTCTTGTAATTGAATATTCTCTATCATTGGTTTACTTATGTAATACTTTTTTTTGTTAATCGTAATAGTTTTAGGGGTATTTTTGTCAACAATATTACGTAATTTTAATTCAACAGTTTTATTATTATTACTTTTTGCTTGCGACATTTTTAACAAAAAAATTTTAAGTTACTAAAAAATTCTTAAGTTACCAAAAATTTTAAATCTATTCTACTTATCAAAATTTTAAGTTATGAAAAGAAATTAATTAATCGACGAAGTCTTGGGCTTTAGCTTATCGGACCAAGGGTCCTAAGGTTACTAACCGATCGGAGCGAAGCTCCTCTGGCTTTAGCCTATCCTAGCCATCTTTCCATTAAGAATTTCAATAGAATATTTTACATCTTCTAGCAATAAACCATAAGCCATCAATGAAGTTGTGGAATCTTTTTTTTCAATATTAATTGTTACATCACAACCAGTCTTGATAATATCTTCAGATTGTGCACTGAAATCGAAACAGAAAACAGGATATAAATGTCTCCAATCTTCAGGAGTTAATTGTGGTTCAACTCCAAATTCTATACAAAGATTTCTATAAGAATCATATCCTTCCATAAATTGATTATTGGTATCATCGAATCTTAATGGATCAATTGGATATCGGGTTTGATTTAATGAAACTTGTAAACTTCGAATTGTATTAATATGAAAAAGATTGTTGTTCTTATCAAAACTTGGAGAATTATTTCTTTGAAATGTTAGTAATAAATATCTTGGAGTATTCGCAGTTCTAGTAAAATGCCAGTTAAATCTTTGTTCGGAAAAAGTTACTGAACTAGCAGTACGCTTTAGAAAATTTACTGGAATTGGTTTGTTAGTATTTAATCTTTTTGCAATAGCCGTTTCAATCTGTAAACTAGGAGTAATATGATTTATCAACCATTCAAGTCTATCAATTTTTAAATATGCTTTTTTCCAGTCTTACCAAAAAAGATTAATTCATTATTTGCTGTGCGATGAATTATTAACTTAAATTTTAATTGATATGATATTTTTTCATAATCTAAATATCCGAATAATGGAGACAATGAACAATTTACTGTCTGTTTACTTTTCTTGTTAAATTCACGTCTTTATTTATATGCACTATTGTTTGTTTTATTTAAATGTTTTGCAATATTTTCTACATCTTTCGCAATTCCTGCGGCATCTCTTCCAGCGTGAGTTAAATCATCAACAATTATACCATCATTAGTATCAGGAAACCAACCTTCGATTTCATACTTTTTATTATTTTCACCAATTGTTACAAATCTAAGCATTGTATCAATTACACCTGGAGAATCACTTATTGTTTCTATATTTTGAGTTGCAACATCTAAACGCATTTGTGTAAATAATCTTGGAAAAAAAATATTCTCTAATGCAATATTATCGGTATCTGGTAATGGTGTTGTAAAATTAGCATCACTATATAAAGAATATTCACAGTGTAAAAAGGGACCAGGTAAATACAAATAACTCTGCTGATTATCAACTTCAAAAATTAAATCTCCTCCAGTGTTATCTCTACTGGAAGATCCGGGATTCATAGCAATTCTTATATAGTCATTCTTTTTTTGATTATAACTAACACCTGGTGGTTTATCTAATTCAAATTTATTTTCGATATGCGAAGACATTTTTATAAAGAATAATTTGACTTTTTGTTTTTCTCACACACAGAAAAAATTCTGCTAAAATAATTTTACTAAAATAATTTTACTAAAAAAAATTTTGCAAAAAAATATATTTTAGAATTTTGCTAAAAAACATAATTTTAGAATTTTGCTAGACCAGCTCCGCTACAGCTTTGCTGGTTAGACCGAAGATTGCTACTCACGCCATTTCCTCTTATTTCTTCAATTGAACGAACCGTAGGTTCAATTGAACGTTCTATGGCTACGCCTGATTTCTTCTTATGTTTACTATCAGACGGAGCTCCGCTCCTCCAGGTATCCCCCACAGCTATGTTAGCAATTTTATTTTTTGTTTCCTCTGAAAGTTTTTTTAAATTTTTTAGTTCTTCGGAATCATTCCTAAGTTTACGAATAGCTTCTAGTTGTTTTAATTCGTTTTGAGACTTGACAGCATTTGATATTGCACTAGCTGTACTACCTATAGCAGCTGCTCCTTTTGCAGCAGATGTAATCAAATCTTTATTATTTTTAATTAAGTTAACGATACTTCCAATACCAGAAAAGATGCCAGCTCCTTCCGTGTGAACTGTTTCTCTATTATCATAATGATAAACAGGATTCATACGTGGTTCATGAGCAATTCTTTGATTTGAAGCAAAATGTTTAAGATTGTGTTTATAGATTATAGGCATTTTTTAGGAATAAATTTGACTTTTGGGAAAAATATTTACGATTGGTTAGTAACCTGAGGACCTTTGGTCCGATCGGCTAAAGCCTCTGAACAAAGTTCTATTAAGATTTACGTTTGTGAATGGACAACAACTTCGAGATAACTTTATTAATTGATTGTTGCACTTTATCTATTGCGTCAAGTAGCGTGTGATGTACTTTAATTTCTTTTCTATTAACTTGCATTTTCCGCTGAGTAATCTTCAACGCCGTTTTAAGAGCATTTAACTAAATTTTAAGAACATCTAATTGTCTTTTAACAGAATCTAACTGTTCTTTATTTTCTTTAGAGTTTTCTTGTAAATTTTTCTTTAATTCATTTTGTAAATTGATTTTAAGAGTTTTCATTTTATCAACTTTTTGATTAAGCGAGTTTACTTCATTTATTATTCTATTCATCTTTTTCATTTGTTGAGTAATTTTAGAACTTAATTCATCAACACTTTTTTGGAATGTAGCTTGTAACTGCTTTAAATTTTTTTTAATTCTTTCAGGAAGTTTTTCTATTTCATCTTCTAATTGTTCTTTTAACATTTTATCTGATGTTTATTTTTAATGACTGCAGATTTTAAATTTAAAGAAAGTAATATTAAAATTTTTGATTGTTCTGAAATCTTTTTAAAAAGTTTTGCTATATCTGCTTCTAGCTCTCTATCCTTTTTATCAAGTTTTAATAATTTTTCGTTTAATGATTTGTCATTAAGTTTAAGCAACTTTAATTCGTTCCTCAGTGGAACCAAAACATCGTTTATATATTTTTCTTTTAAGTCATTGATTTGTGTATCAACATATTGTTTATTTGTTAACTCTGTATTTTGTTGCGGAAGAATAGAAAGATGCAATGGACCAGATAAAACGTCTCCAGCTTTCATGATATAATTTTCTATTTCTATTTCTAATTCACGATTATTCGGGATATATGCACCTCCACCAACATTTGGTAACATCATTTTTTAACAATAAAAAAATAAAATTTTTTCTAATAAAAATAAAAAAATGGATAAAGCAATTTTAAAAACATTATATTCGCCCGCATCATCCTGTTCTTCTTATTCGACGAGATCAATGGGATTTGAAAATAAATGTTTTGACAATAATAATAATAATAATAATAATAATATTACAAATCCATGTATAGATGTTAATATTTTATTTCAATTACAAGCCGAAATATTTAGAGAACAGACTAAAGGTTTACCTTCTATAAGTAATGGGCAAAAGACCGTTCCAGGACACCATAAAATCAGAAAAAATAGTATCTTTAAAAACGACATAAATTCATGAATTTGAACCCTTTTTCAGGTTTTTAAGACCTAAATACATGAATTTAGTCCATTCAAAAAGTACCATTTTTCAAAAATGGTACTTTTTAAAAACGACATAAATTCATGAATTTGAACCCTTTTTCAGCTTATGAAGACCTAAATTCACAAATTTGGGCGTTTTTAAAAATACCCAATTTTTCAAATTTTTCAAAATCTCAAAATTTGAGAATTACAATTTTCACCCCCGCCAAAATCATGACCTTTGCAGGACACCGAAAAAATCAGAAAAGTTAAGAATCTCAAAATTTGAGAATTACAATTTTCTTGCTTAAATCATGTCCGTTCCAGGACACCGAAAATCATAAAAGTTGAGAATTTCAAATTCATGAATTTTATCCATCTTTCAGGTTTTTAAAATATATCATGTGACTAATAATATTTCTTTAAAAATGGAAGAAACAAAAGTGGATGAAACAAAAGTGGAAGGAACTTCAGAAATGGAAGGAACCTCAAGAATATATCCTTCGTTATCATATGAACGTAGTTCTACTTTAATGGACATTGAAAAGATTAACATTGAAAAAATGAATAAAGAAAAACACAAAGATAGAGTTAGGTATATGAAAGATAAGGAATCTCAATTATTATTAAGATTAGAGCATTATAAAAAATTAAGAAAGAGATGGACTAAAGTTAAGAATGTAACACAAGGAATTGGCATATTCTTAACAATAAGTTTAGGTGCTTTGACAATTGTTATATCTTCAGGTGTTTTAGTAATTCCAGTAGTTGCTACAGCTTTAACAGGTACGGGTGTTTTTGCAACTTCACTTGTTACAATGTTAGATAAATCTTTAATAACTAAGAAACGAAAATCATTAAAAACTAAGCATTTACATATTAAAGAAGTCTATGATAAACTACATTACTACTTTCAAAGAGTATGTGATGATAATGTTATTACGTTAGATGAGATTGAAAAATTTGATCAAATAGCTAATGAAGTAAATCAAATATCATTTCAATCACAGACAGAAAAAGTTGATGATAAAAATAAAAAGGATGGCAAAATTTCTAGTGATGCTAAAATTTCTAATGAAGAAAATGACAAATTTTTTTTAGAAGAGCTAAAAATTTTAAGCGAAAATTTAAGCAAAACTTTATTAAACAAAACTTTATTAAACAAAACTTAAAACGAGAAAACTTTAACCGAGAAAACTTTAAACGAAAAGATGTCAAACAACAAAGCAATAAAAAAATAATTTGTTCAGTAAAATGTTTTTGCTGTATTCCAATGTTACCACAAAATTCAAATATTATATTTTAAAAATGGATAAAATTAGAGCTGATAATTTTAAAAGAATAAAACAATTAGAAGAGTTAATAAAACAAAGAAATATTATGAAAGAAAATCATCTTCAACATAGAATGATAAAAGCTGGTATTCAATCTGATATGTTTGAAAAAATGCAGCAAACCGAGCAAGTAAAAACTGATTTTGAGAAAACTATGAAACCATTTAAAACTCTTGAAAAAGAAAGTACAAATAATGATAAACAAATTGATATAACAGATCCAGAGCACAAAACTGTATTAGATGACTATGGATTACTAGAATCAAACATTAATAAGAAATTACCAAAATCTATGCAATTTGAACATTCTATCTCATTTATAGATGGAAAAACAATACCTAGATTTTATCTCGGACAAAAAGAAATATTTCCACAACCTTTTCGAGGTATAATTTTTTCACCAGATAAATCTCCTTTTAATTTAGATAGAAATTTTGTTAATCTTTTAAGAGGAGCAGATTTAAATAATTATGCTGTAGAAGATCTCATAAAATATAAAGCTATGTTAGACAGAGTTGGTGCAGTAAAACCTCTTAGACGTTATAAACAATTAGAAAATTTATTATCAACGGGAGTTAAAGTAGGAAAAGGTTTATCTGAAAAACAGAAAACTGAAACAACTGTATTTTTACCAGATGATCCACAAGAATTACTAAATAGATTAAATATTTTAATATCTGCAATAAAAGAAGGACATAATTCTAGTTTCAATGAAATTCATGCTATATTGAAAAGACTGTTAGAAAAGAAGATTCTAAATGAAGAGGATTATAAAAGTATAACGAACCGAATGTTCTAGGGCTTCGCCCGAACCGGTCATCTCTGATGCCTTTAAGGGCTTCGCCCGTAGCTGAAATATGTTGTTGTTTTTAATTTTTTATAAAAAAAATATTTCATAAAAAAATATTTATTTAAAATTTTAACTAAAAAATGTGTTCAGCAGATTTAGACAAAATTAATAATCATTTAGAAAATTTGACAGAGATTTTGGGTTCATCAAAATTTAGTACGACGTTAAAAATTATAACAACTACTTCATCACACACTTGTAATTTAGAACCCATTCTACATTTGGAACAAAATAAAAATTATCAAATTGCATTGACTAGTTTCTCTACATTTAACACTATTCAAAACGTTATCAAAGATGTGAATGATCAATTTAGATATTCTACTGATAAAGGCAAAACATGGAAAATACTAACTTTTCTTCCTGGTTCTTACGAAGTTGAATCAATATCAAATGAAATTAAGAGACATTTAGGTATATCATTTAAAGATAAGAAACAATTACATTTTGCAGTTGAACCGGCAGTTAATAAATTTTCTCTTACTTTAGACGAAAATCATCAAGTTGATTTTAATCATGATAGATCATTGTCAAAGCTATTAGGATTTAATAAACAAACCTATAGTCAAGGTTATCATTTAGGTGAGAAGATTCCAAAAATAACTGAAATAAATTCAATTGTTGTACATTGTGACGTTATTGAAGGTGGATATATAAATGGTAAATTATCAAATTTAATATTCAGTTTTCCAGCTTTTACTGTACCCATTGGTTATAGATTAAATGTAATTCCACAAACATTAATATATTTTCCTATTACAAGAAAAACTATTAACAACATTGGCATTAGAATCACTGATGAGAAAGGACAAGAAATAAATTTTGGAGGTGAAGAGATTATGATAGATCTTTTGGTTCGGGAGGTATAAACTCCCACGCGAAGCTAGAGAAGTTTAATTTTCTTCTTCTTCTTTAAAAACAAAAATAAAATAAAAATAAATTTTTTTATTAAAAAATGAGTGAAGTGCCCCCATTAAATAAAAAAAACTCAAATTTAATCATCATCCAAATTTATCTAATAAAGTTTTGTCAGTTATTTGTGGAAGATCAGGTTGCGGAAAAACGTATCTATTATTTAAAATTTTAACGACTCCAAATTTTTTGGATTATAACAATCTTATAATTTATACAACAACGGCAGAACAACCCGTCTATCAATTTTTAAAATATGGATTTGAAAATAATCTTAAAAAAACAGCAATTGCTTCATTATTCAAAGAATATGAAAAATCTGAAGATGAAGAAGAAATAAGTTCGTGGTGTGAAGAAGCAGCAAAAAATAATCAGTTAGTAGAATCTAATAAAAATAACCATATAAAGATACAATTAATAGATGATAGTGGTAATATGCAAGATCCTAGTAAACTAGATAAAACAATGAAACATTGTGTAATTTTTGATGATTGTGTTAATGATAGAAATCAGTCAGTTCAGAGAAATTATTTCACAAGAGGTAGACATAATAACTGTAGTGTATTTTATTTAACACAAAGTATGTATTCATTAGACGGAAGTGTTATTAGAAAGAATGCAAATATATTTATACTATTTGAAATAAATGCAAGAAACTTAAGTGATTTGTTAAGAGATTTATGCGTAAGAAATAAAGATGAATTTAAACAATCGTGTAATAATGCTTGGTCAAAAGATTATGGCTTCATTACAATTAATATTGATAAAAAAATTCATGAAAGAGTTATAGAAAATATTTTCGTGGAGTGATAAAAATATACAAATATAGTGTTATAATATTTTTTTATTTTATGTATATATCAAATTTGTCTATCTTAGAAATTAGAAAATTAAAAAGGTTCAGTAGTTATTCCATCAGGTAAAATTTTTCTTTTATCATCAAATGGATCTAATGCTAATTTATGTTCTTCTTTTAAATACATTTTATGTTTCTTTGAATTAAGTCTATAATTACATGCTGTTTTTATTTCATTATTAAATAATGCATTTTTATAATCTTGAAATGTTATTTGATTAGCCATTGAAATTCCTTTTAATGTTTTATGTGTTTTAATATTATTAGTTGTATCATAACAGTAACATTTAGATTTTAAAAATATAGCTTCTGTTATGAAATCTTCATTTCCTTCTAATTCATCTTTTACTTTACATAAATCAGAAGGATGAATGATATCTTTTATTTTATTAATTTCTTCATCAAGTGTAGAATTATACGGTATTGTTAATTCTAAGAAAACAGAATCGGTATCTGTAAAGTGTAATTTATAGTTTTTGCCATAAGCAGGTGCTAAATAATCATATATAAATCTATACATAAATAGTTTAGCTAATTCTAATATAGTGAAACCAATGAAATTAAACTTATCATGTTTTACGCTAATTCGACGTAAATGTACAGCACATAGTTCATCACTAAATCTAGTAGTTCTTTTATATGTAGGTTTCCTTGTTAAATTTTGAAACCTATCTTTATCATAAACTATTTCAATATTTTGTCTATTACGCACATTTTCTAAAGTCTTACCATAAAATGCATTATTCATTAATTTGAAGAACACGTTTCCAAAATCATCTTTATTTCTTTTAGCTATTTTGCGTTTTTCAATATTGAACTCTATATAATTTTTTAACCACCTAGATTTTTGATAAAATAGTTTTCGATGTATTTTGGTGAGAATCATTCCATGATCTAAATACCAATCTAGCATTCTTCCTTCAACAACATACTTTCCTTTATTGCTTTGTGTTAGCATAAGTTTTTTTGTTGGTCTGTATTTTGTAGGAATTAAAGATTTTTGATAATCTGAAAAATCTTCTATATTAGGAATTTTGTTTTCTGGACAGAAAGGATAATATTTTGTTGCGTCTTTTATATAATCAGGGTATACTAAATCAACTTCATATATATAACCAGAATTACGATTTCCATCATATGTTTTTTGATAATCAAGATTATTACACCATGACATTTCACCTGTTGGTAATTCTTGTATCATGCAAGAAGAATATAAGCTATTAAAATCATAATATAACAAATAGTTTTCTCTCATGAATTCATCAATTGCTTTTTCACGTTCTACTCCTTCTCGTTTCGTTCGAAAAATTTCTAATATTTTTTCTTTTTCTTCTGGAGATAAAGGTTTCATTATTCCATATTCTTGTGGATTTACTTTCTTATTATAACATTTAACATATCTATTACCTAAAACTGATGAAACTCCACCTCTAATTCCAGATTCAAAAAATAGTAATTTATCATATGTATTTTCTTTATAATGTTTAAGTTTAACATTTGTATGTTTTAATCCTGCTAACCATGTTAAACCTGGTGTAGAATAACAATAACATGGATCTATTCCGTAATATTCTAAACACATATCACGAAAGTTTTCAAAAAGATCAGCTAGTATTAATACATCTATCTGTAGATATTTCATTGTATAATCATACATTGTTTTACAATTTAACTCTCTCCAATTTTTTTCAGCTTCTGCATAGTCTTCGTCAGATAATTTTGATTGTTTTAATGTTGATTTAAATTTATTTATTGGAGGAAGTTGTTCTTCTTCCATAATTTTATTCACAGAATTAAAATCTCCAGTTATGAACTCATACGGAAATATTCCTTTTAAAGGTTTTAAATTATATTTATTTAATATTTTACATTGTTCAGATTTCAAAGTTTTTCCCATAACATCTAATGAATAAGGAGTAAAACATCTGAATGCATCTAAAATTCTAATACAACCTAATTGCATTGAAAAATATTCTTCTTCTGTTTTACATAGTACATTTATTTGTTGTTGTTGTAATTTTTCAGATGAAAATAAATCTTTCATTACTAGATGGAAATCATATTTAGAACCATTATAGAAATATAAAGGAACAAAGTTATATTTAAATGTATTAGCATTAAGATTACAAGAATTATGTGCTGCACCTCTATATAATCCATTTAGATGATCATGATCTTTTACCTTGACGGCAGAGCCGTCGCTTCGCCTATCATGATATCTACCTTTGCCATTTTTATAATTTTTTGTAAATTCTCTTCCACAGTAATAACATTTTGTTTCATTAATAAAATTTAATTTTTCTTTTTCTGTTAATGGCATCATCGGTATATTTGTTTCAAGCAATTGTGAAAAACGTCCTTGTAATTCTTCTACTTTCTTTGTAAACATTTCTGAACTATCTTCACCATAGTATTGAAAATATTCTGATTTAAATAATTCAGGATAATTTGAATGAATGTACATTCCCCAACATAATGGTTTTTGTTCAAATAAATATTTTTCTTTACTTTGTTCAGCTGAACTTTTTCCAGGTGCACTTTTTTCAGAATTATAATTTTCAGAATTATAATTTTCAGAATCGGGTGAAGCCCTGGAACTTTCCGTTCGATTTTGTGTCATATTAACATTATATGCTTCAAAATCACAATAAATAGTAAAGGGTACTTTATTTTTAAAATACCATTTATTATATTCTAAATAATCATCTTTAGGAAAAGTATTTTGAACTGCTTCGTTTTGTTGACAATTCTCCAAATGTCTATTCATTTCTTCTTTAGTTCTAAAACTTGTCATACATTGAAGACAAGGAAAATTTTTATTATCTGAAGTTTTTGTAAATATAGAAACATCTTTACACAATATAAAATGACCCTGATAATATAATATATTCGCTTGTGCTGGTTGTTTTGTCTGTTCTAGTTTTTCAAATTCATCTTTATATATTTCATGTGTTTCATTAATTTCTTTTGTAATATTAAATGTATTTTGATGATAATTTTGATTTAATATTTGTAGCTGATAACTATATTCTTTATCATATTGTTCTTTATATTGTTGTAGACATTTTTTTAAACATTCATTTAATCGGAGCGAAGCTCCTCTGGCTTTAGCCGATTCTTTATTTTCTTCATTATTTAATTCATTATTTTCTTCATTTAATTTTTGAATCGTTTCTATCTTATTTTCATATTTATGGCCATATTCTTGTACTAATATTTTTGTTTGTTGTTGATAATCTGTTTTACATTTTTGTAAACTTTTATTTAAATTTTCTAATTTTTGTTGATATTCTGAAGATAAAGATGAATATTTGTAATTATAATCATCAGTACGTCCTTTATAATTATTATGATTAATCATTATTGGTGATAATGTTTTAACAAGTTAAAATTTTTCAGTACATATTATATTTCCTTGGTAAAAAATATTATGGTGCATGTAATTTCCTCTATCATTATATACTATTTCTGATTGACATAAATTTTTATTATTCAAATAAAATTTTTTTGAATCTGAGTAAAGTGGAGTAATTTTACCAATAGAAACATAATTCACATTTAATTCAAAAACATTTACTTCTATTAAATTTTTATTCTTTTTATGAAACTTTTTTAACCTATTATAATCATATGGAAATTCATCTAAGCCATCAGAGAGATCAAATTCATTTATGTATTCTTCTTTATTATAATGACTTAGTCTTTCTTTATGATATTCTGCAGGATGTAAATGTGCTATAATACTCCACAGAAAACAATAATCATCTTCATTTTTTATGTTGATTATTTGTGGTGAACTGAAAGGCAAAGGAACATAACTACCACCAGTATTATTTTTATATTTATCAATTACTATTTTCTTAGATAGTATTTTAACAAATCTCCAACCAGATTCACGTAACTGGGCTTCAATTATACAATTTTCTAATTTAAGTATCATCGATTCAAATATGGGTTGTATATTATTTACATTATGAATTTCTTGTGACTTTGTAAAATGTCCTTGTATTATTTCTTCAGGAATTCCATCAGGTCCATTTTTTGTATAAAGTACTTCTACATTCATATAACATTTGAAAGATTTCTTAAATATATTATAAAAGTTGGTTAGAATATCAGAAAAAGTTTCATCGGTTTCATTATATTCAAAAGACTGATTAAATAAATATTTTATATTTGCTAAGGCTTCATCGTTACGTTCAGCTTCATCAAATTCATCAGTATCGCTAAATAAATATCTTCCATCTGGTACGGGCGAAGCCCTGGAAGACATCTCCGATGTCACATGTATGGTCTCATCTTCACTATTAAAAACTTTTTTATATTCCGAATGTGAATAATCATCAAACATTTTTTTAACTTTTATATCAGTAGGCAATGTTTCTAGATAGTTTTTATAACTATTTAATTTTAATATATTTCCTTCATCAACTCGATCTACATTTTGTAAATGCAATTTACTATTTAAATGAGATTGATAACTTCTTTTTGTTTGCAACTTTTTTTTACATAAGACACAATAAAACTTGGTATTTTCCATTTTTTTTATTTTTTTAGAGAAAATTTAAGAAAAAATTTGTGTTTTAATTTTAGATATAAACATTCTAATATCAAGGACTTGAGTGTTATTTTATATTATTATATATTTCACGTTCTTTAGTTATTTTTTTCTTTATCACATTAAGTTTTATCATATTAAGATTTATCATATTAAGTTTTATCTTATTAAGTTTCATCATATAATGTTTTATCAAAAGATAATTTAAATTTTTTTTCACTAACTATTGATTCATCATCATCATAAATTGTTTCTTCATCATCATAAATTACACTTTTTGGTATAGGATGCCCTTCCATGATAGGATACCATTCTCTTATTGGAATATCTAACTCTAAATTACATCTTTTATCTGATAATAATATAATAGAGAAAAATATTGGTCTTTGATCTCTTTTGGAAAATTTAATAACACCACCATAATCTGAATCACTTTTAGTTTTTGTTAAAGATGATAAAATTTTAAATTGATTAGATGTAAATCCTAATTTAAATTTTGTAGACCCGACACATAGTTGTCTAACAGTATCTTCAACTATACCATCATTATTATTTTCAATTGTAAGAAAATGAAATTTAGATAAATTTTTATAATTACTAATATTTTTATAATCTTTTTTACCATTTACACCTTTTTCAGATGTTACAGAATCATCATTATTATCATAAGATTCTTTAAGATCGGGCAAAGCCCTAGAACCTTCAGTTCGTTTATTATGAATATGATTATGGTCATTGTTAATAGTATAAGGTGTAGTCCACATATAAATTTTCTCTTGTTGAGCTAAACCATTTATATAAGATTTTAACAAATTAATATTTAAGTTTGAATATAATCCTATATAAGTATCATCATCATATCTTTGCGGCATTTCTAATGTTTCTTGTTTATAAATTGTGTCTCTATAATAAACTTGACATAATAATTCTTCATTATGTTTTTTACTCTCGATATGAATATTATATTGGTTTTGTTCATCAACAAATAATCTAATTTTTTCCTTGGAAAACGATTTTAATTTTTTAACTAATTCTTTGATATTGATATAATTAATAATTTTATTTTCTATCCACTCAGTATTACTAATCGGTAAAACTGCTCTAATAAATCCATAAACATTATTATGACCTATTATAACCATATTTTCTTTATTTAATTCCACATAAGCTACATCATTATATTTACTAACAATCTCCATAAATTTAATAAATGGATCCCCCGGAAATAAACAATAATTAGTTTCTATAGAAGGTAAACCTTTAGTCTGTTCTCTAAATATTTCGGCTTGTAATAGAAATAAAATATTAACATCTATACATGGATTATTATTATTATTATTATCAAAACATTTATTTTCAAATCCCGTTGATCTCGTCGAATAAGAAGAACAGGATGATGCGGGCGAATATAATTTTTTTAAATTTGGATTTTCCATTTTTTATTTTTATTAGAAAAAATTTTATTTTTTATTTTTATTAGAAAAAATTTTATTTTTTTATTGTTAAAAAATGATGTTACCAAATGTTGGTGGAGGTGCATATATCCCGAATAATCGTGAATTAGAAATAGAGATAGAAAATTATATCATGAAAACTGGAGACGTTTTATCTGGTCCATTACATCTTTCTATTCTTCCGCAACAAAATACAGAGTTAACAAATAAACAATATGTTGATACACAAATCAATGATTTAAAGGAAAAATATATAAACGATGTTTTGGTTCCACTGATGAATGAATTAAAGTTGCTAAAACTTAATGACAAATCATTAAACGAAAAATTATTAAAACTTGATAAAAAGGATAGAGAGCTGGAAGCAGATATAGCAAAACTTTTTAAAAAGATTTCTGAACAATCAAAAATTTTAATATTACTTTCTATAAAGTTAAAATCTGCAGTCATTAAAAATAAACATCAGATAAAAATGTTAAAAGAACAATTAGAAGATGAAATAGAAAAACTACCTGAAAGAATTAAAAAAAATTTAAAGCAGTTACAAACTACATTCCAAAAAAGTGTTGATGAATTAAGTTCTAAAATTACTCAACAAATGAAAAAGATGAATAGAATAATAAATGAAGTAAACTCACTTAATCAAAAAGTTGATAAAATGAAAAATCTTAAAATCAATTTAGAAAATGAATTAAAGAAAAATTTACAAGAAAACTCTAAAGAAAATAAAGAACAGTTAGATTCTGTTAAAAGACAATTAGATGTTCTTAAAATTAAGTTAAATGCTCTTAAAACGGCATTGAAGATTAATCAGCAGAAAATGCAAGTTAATAGAAAAGAAATTAAAGTACATCACACGCTGCTTGACGCAATAGATAAAGTGCAACAGTCAATTAATAAAGTTATCTCGAAGTTGTTGTCCATTCACAAACGTAAATCTTAGCGTAAATATTAACGTAAATATTAACGTAAATATTTTTTCCCAAAAGTCAAATTTAATCCTAAAAAATGCCTATAATTTATAAACACAATCTTAAACATTTTGCATCAAATAATAAAATTGCTCATGAACCATCTATGAAACCTGTGTACCATTATGATAGTGTAGAAACTGTCGGAGCACAAAAGTTCCTAGGCACCGCAGGTGCCGTCCAAAAAGAAGGAGATGGCATCTTTTCTGGTATTGGTAGTATCGTTAACTTAATTAAAAATAATAAAGATTTGATTACATCTGCTGCAAAAGGAGCAGCTGCTATAGGTAGTACAGCTAGTGCAATATCAAATGCTGTTAAGTCTCAAAACGAATTAAAACAACTAGAAGCTATTCGTAAACTTAGGAATGATTCTGAAGAACTAAAAAAATTAAAAAAACTTTCAGAGGAAACAAAAAACAAAATTGCTAACATAGCTGTGGGGGGTGAAACCTTGAGGAGCGGAGCTCCGTCTAATAGTAAACATAATGAAAATAAAAATAATAAAAAAACAATTGAAGAAATAAGAGGAAATGGCGTGAGTAGCAACCTTCGGTTTAACCAGCAAAGCTGTAGCGGAGCTGGTCTAGCAAAATCCAAAAATATATTTTTTAGTAAAATTTTTTTTAGTAAAATTTTTTTAGTAAAATTTTTTAGTAAAATTTTTTAGTAAAATTATTTAAGTAAAATTATTTTAGCAGAATTTTTTCTGTCTGTGAGAAAAAACAAAAAGTCAAATTATTTTTTATAAAAATGTCTTCGCTTATCGAAAATAAATTTAGATTAGACGATCCTCCGTTCGTCAGTTACAATCAAAAAAAGAATGACTATATAAGAATTGCTATGAATCCCGGATCTTCCAGTAGAGTAAATACTGGAGGAGATTTAATTTTTGAAGTTGATAATCAGCAGAGCTATTTATATTTACCTGATTCATTTTTACACTGTGAATATTCTTTATATAGTGATGCCAATTTTACAACACCATTACCAGAAACCGATAATATTGCATTAGAGAATAATTTTTTTCCAAGATTATTTACACAAATGCGTTTAGATGTTGCAACTCAAAATATAGAAACAATAAGTGATTCTCCAGGTGTAATTGATATAATGCTTAGATTTATAACAATTGGTGAAAATAATAAAAAGTATGAAATCGAAGGTTGGTTTCCTGATACTAATGATGGTATAATTGTTGATGATTTAACTCACGCTGGAACAGATGCAGCAGGAATTGCGAAAGATGTAGAAAATATTGCAAAACATTTAAATAAAACAAATAACGATGCATATAAAGAAAGACGTGAATTTAACAAGAAAAGTAAACAGACAGTAAATTGGTCATTGTCTCCATTATTCGGATATTTAGATTATGACAAAATATCATATCAATTTAAATTTAAATTAATAATTCATCGTACGGCAAATAATGAATTAATCTTTTTTGGCAAAACTGGAAAAAAGCATATTTAAAAATTGATAGACTTGAATGGTGGATTACGCATATTACTCCTAGTTTAGAGGTTGAAACAGCTATTGCAAAAAGATTAAATACTAACAAACCAATTCCAGTAAATTTTCTAAAGCGTACTGCTAGTTCAGTAACTTTTTCCGAACAAAGATTTAACTGGCATTTTACTAGAACTGCAAATACCCCAAGATATTTATTACTAACATTTCAAAGAAATAATTCTCCAAGTTTTGATAAGAACAATAATATTTTTCATATTAATACAATTCGAAGTTTACAAGTTTCATTAAATCAAACTCGATATCCAATTGATCCATTAAGATTCGATGATACCAATAATCAATTTATGGAAGGATATGATTCTTATAGAAATCTTTGTATAGAATTTGGAGTTGAACCACAATTAACTCCTGGAGATTGGAGACATTTATATCCAATTTTCTGTTTCGATTTAAGTGCACAATCTGAAGATATTATTAAAAATGGTTGTGATGTAACAATTAATATTGAAAAGAAAGATTCCACAACTTCATTGATGGCTTATGGTTTATTGCTAGAAGATGTAAAATATTCTATTGAAGTTCCTAATGGGAAGATGGTTAGGATCGGCTAAAGCCTCTGAACAAAGTTCTATAGGTTAGTAACCTGAGGACCTTTGGTCCGATAGGCTAAAACCCAAGACTTAGACGATTAATTAATTTTTTTCATAACAAGAATAGATTAAAATTTTTGTTAACTTAAAAATTCTTAACTTAAAATTTTTTCATAACTAGAATAGATTAAAAAAATTCTTAACTTAAAATTTTTTCATAACTAGAATAGATTTAAATTTTTGATAACTTAAAATTTTTTTATTAAAAATGTCGCAAGCGAAAAGTAATATTAATAATAAAACGGTTGAATTAAAATTACGTAATATTGTTGACAAAAATACCCCTAAAACTATTACGATTAATAAAAAAAGTATTACATAAGTAAACCAATGATAGAGAATATTCAATTACAAGAAGAAAAGAATGGCGGTATTCTCCCATTAATTCCACTAATAATAGGAGGCATAGCTGCAGCAGGAAGTGTTGCAGGTGGGACAGCTGGTATTGTCCAAGCAGTAAATAAAAATAAATCAGAGAAGGCAGCATTAGAAGAACAAAAACGTCATAACAGAGAGTTAGAGAAAGTTGCTAGGGGTGAAGGGACATCGGAGATGTCTTCCAGGGCTTCGCCCGAAGGAAAACGAGTAGTAGATAATTTTATTAGTAAATTAAAATTAGTTGATGAAGGAAAACGAGTTCTTAAAAATATTCTCCACAATGTTGATGATTTAATTGAAATTAAAGAAACTAAAGATGGTTCTGGAATATATCTAAGTCCTAGTATGATAAGGTAATAACCTCAGAACCTTTGGTTCTTTTCGGTAAAACAAATATTTTATTTTATCTTTTAAATTTTTTTTATCTTTTAAAATGAAATCTAAAAATTCCGAAAATTTAATTAAATTAAAAATTTCTAATTTAGATTTATTGAATTATCTATTAAACAAAAATAAAAACTCAAACTGTCAGCATATTGGAGGTGACAAGAACAAAGTTCCATACCACTTCGGTGGTGATATACAAAAAACATTAGAAAACTTTCCTGGATTTATTTGGAGTAAATATCCGAAAGAAAAACATCTTCCTGGTCATTCATATACCGGTCCAGGAACTCGATTAGATATAAGACTAGATGAGAATAATAATCCGAAACCAGGTGAAGAACCGATAAATAGAGTAGATGCCGCAGCTTACAGGCATGATTTAGCTTATCGAAATCATGATCTAAGTTCTCGTCATGCAGCTGATAAGAAAATGATTCAAGAATTAGATAGTATTCAAAATCCTTCCTTTAGAGAAAGAATTGAAAGAATGTTTGTTAAGAAAGCTTTACAAGCTAAAATATTATTCGGTCAGGGTTTAAATGATAATCATAATTCAGACGTTTATGCATCTGAAATTCATAAAGAATATAGAAAGCCTAAATATTTATTAAAAGTAAAAGTATTCAATAAAGATGATATTTGGAGTGCTGATCTTATTCATATGCCGAATGAAAGGGACTACAAATACGCATTGACCGTTATAGATTTATATACACGATATGCTTGGGTAAAACCTTTAAAAAATAAAAGTGGTCTTTCAGTTAAATATGCGTTTGAAGAAATCTTTAAAGAAAGTAATAGAAAGCCAAAAAAATTGTTTGTTGATAAAGGGTCGGAATTTTATAACCGAAACGTTCAGCCACTATTTGAAATTGTTTATTCAACTGAAAACGCTGGGAAGGCCGTAGTGATAGAAAGATTCAATCGGACGTTAAAAAATAAAATTTTCAAGAAATTTACTCAGCAAGGAAATCAGAAATGGTTAAAAATATTACCAGGAATTGTGGAAGAGTACAATAATAAAGTTCATTCTGGTATTGAAGAAACTCCAAAGAATGCTTCTGACGACCCTGATTTAATACGAAAGAAAATATTCGAGAATAATTATTCGAATGAGAGTAATCCGAATTTGCAGAAACTTAAGCCGAAATTTAAAATTGGAGATAGAGTTAGAATATTTAAATATAAGAATAAATTTGAAAAAGGCTTCGTTGGCTATTGGACTAAAGAAATATTTGAAGTTTCTAAAATAAATCAAAGTTATCCGATTACTTATGAAATTAAAGATTTAGATAATGAGGATATGAGAGGCCGATTTTATCAAAATGAATTACAACGAACTGATTTTTAATTATCATTATTATTATTATTATTGGAACTAACGTTTCGGGAATGAAATTCCCTTGTTAGGCGTAGCCATAGAACCTACGGTTCGTTCAATTCTAACATTATATCTAGAAATGGTACTCCTTTTTGTAATTTGTACAAAACGTATAAACATAATTGACCACAATAGGTAGTGCCTGGTGTTTGAATTTGAAACGTATTGTATGTTCCCGTTCCAAGTAATTCTTTTACTTCATTTGTAGGGAGCAAACCGTATGAATCAAAATAATAGTTCTCAGCCTCCGGGCGGTCAAAATAATAGTTCTGCTGATGATTTTTAACGCCTGCTGACCAATGTACACCTTTTTCATTTGACGTATGAAGATTTGTTATGAAATTTACAGTTATTGATGGAACTTTGTTCCGGGAACTGAAGGTTCCTGTTGGCCTATTTTTTAGGAATTGTAATTCATCCCTCATCAATATGTGAAAATTCTTTATTCCTAATCGATTAGCAATCTTATTTAAATCGAAATTCGTTGTTGTCTGTGTTCCATATAATTTAAAAAACTCATTTATGTTGCTCATTTTATAATAAAAAAATTTCTTAAGGGACCCCTAGAAGTCAGAGGGTGGGTATTGATTTAAAACTGGTCTCTAATGATGTCTTTCCTTACTACTTAGTCAGAAGGGGGTATTGATTTAAAACATTTTTATAATGATGACTTTCCTTACTACTTGGGGGGGGTATTGATTTAAAACTGGTCTCTAATGATGTCTTTCCTTACTACTTATTCAATTTTGAAATGATTTAATTTAATCTAAATTTAAACGTTACATTGTTGCATTGTAGCAGTAGAGTTGGTGTTTCGCTCATCTTTTATCAATAGTAATTCATTACTCATCAATATGTGAAAATTCTTTATTCCCAATTGCTTAGCGATCTCATTTAAATCGAAATTTAATGTGGTTTTGTTTGCTGTATATTTTTAGAATGTCTCTAATGTTTCTCATTTTTATAGAAGATACAATGTTTCTATTATATTCCCGTAAATGAGAAATTAAAAACAACACATGGATATTTCAATTTGGTTACAACCACTTTGCATACATTCAATTTGGATACATTGAACTACATGTAAATTTGTCCACGCGAGGACAAGGTTTCATTGGATGAGAGAAAAATGACGTCATATAACAACATAATGAAAATGATTGAAAACAGGAAATAACATTGCATTTAAAACAGGAAATAACATTGCATTTAAAACAGGAAATAACATTGCATTTAAAATAGGAAATAACATTGCATTTAAAACAGGAAATAACATTGCATATAACAACATAATGAAAATGATTGAAAACAGGAAATAACATTGCATTTAAAACAGGAAATAACATTGCATTTAAAACCGACAGATACAAATTTTCTAAACAATGGGTTTTCTGTCCACGCGAGGACAAGGTTTCATTGGATGAAACACTCTATTGTATTTACATGTGCAAGAGGAAATAGCATTGCATTTAAAACAGAAGGGTTGAATAATCAATTATTCCAAAAACCCTCATCTTGTGAAAGACACTGCTCCAAGATTGAAAGATTAGTTTTTAACAGTCGTATAGGAAGCGAGACTCTACAAAGAGTCTGATATTTATCTGCCAGTTTTGCCAACTTCATTGCGAAACTCAATTCAGTTCGTGAAAAGTTAATATTGTGATGTTTTAAGAGATATGTGAAATCTGCTTTATTATTCTCACACCAGGATAATATATGATTTGCGTGTTTTCCAATAAAAATTTTACATGTGACACTCAAAAGATGGCTTTGTTTTTCGTATTTCAAGTGTTGTTTCAAAGAATTCACTGTCGTTGAAATGTCCCCCGCCGGTTCTGTAAAATATTCCACTGATTCGATGAATGTATGACGTTCAACAACACTTTCCTTCAACTGTTTTGTAAATGTTTCGATTCTGAAGGGAAGTGCTGCTTCCTTCTTTGCTCTGGCTGCGATTTTATGTTGCTCTTTGTATGCTTTTCGAGCAGAACGTATAGCGTCAGGATTGAAGAGTAGAGGCGCTTTCTTCACTTGCTGGTCTATATACGAAAAGTATTCAGAATGTTTCTCCGATGGAATGAACAAATCCGCAATATTTTTGAAGAACTCTGGAAGTACCGTTGCTATGTTGGCTTGTTGTTCAACGACTGCTTGACTCATGATTGACGGATAAATTAGTACAAATCACTATGTTCAAAATATAAGAATAACGTAATTAAAGATAGCGGAACGATGAGAGCAAGCAGATGATAAGTGTTGATTGAAATAATAACACAACAATCTGAGCACACGATACAATGACAGACGAGAGAGATAAATGAAAACAGTACAGCTGGCAGATATCGTAACGTCATACGGATGTGCTGACGCACTAACAAGAATTTAAAACAACTCGCCTAACGTACAATTAAAATGTCATTGTTTCACAGAGTAGTAGCAGCTGTTTGTTCTTTCATACATTGTTTCCTTTCAAATGTTTGAGTTGGAGGACACAGCTCCTTACACTGAAATGCATTTTATTCTTAAATGCGGGAAGCAGATGTTCTCTACAATTGAATGACAATTGTAAAAGTACCTAAACTTATTGTTAAGAATATGTCAATTCCTTCAAATATTTTTAGTCACATGATATATTTTAAAAACCTGAAAAATAGATAAAATTCATGAATTTGAAATTCTCAACTTTTATGATTTTCGGTGTCCTGGAACGGTCATGATTTTGGCGAGGGTGAAAATTGTAATTCTCAAATTTTGAGATTCTTAACTTTTATGATTTTCGGTGTCCTGCAAAGGTCATGATTTTGGCGGGGGTGAAAATCGAACCGAAGGTTCTAGGGCTTCGCCCGATTGTAATTCTCAAATTTTGAGATTTTGAAAAATTTGAAAAATTGGGTATTTTTAAAAACGCCCAAATCGGAGCGAAGCTCCTCTGGCTTTAGCCGATTTATGAATTTAGGTCTTCATAACCTGAAAAAGGGTTCAAATTCATGAATTTATGTCGTTTTTAAAAAGTACCATTTTTGAAAAATGGTACTTTTTGAATGGACTAAATTCATGTATTTAGGTCTTAAAAACCTGAAAAAAGGGACTAAATTCATGAATTTATGTCGTTTTTAAAGATACTATTTTTTTGAATTTTAGGTGTCCTGGAACGGTCTTTTGCCCATTACTTCTATAGAAACTAATTATTGTTTATTTCCAGGTGATCCATTTATTAAATTTATGGATATAGTAAGTAAATATAATGATGTAGCTTATGTGGAATTAAATAAAGAAAATATGGTTATAATAGGTCATAATAATGTTTATGGATTTATTAGAGCAGTGTTACCAATTAGTAATACTGATTGGATAGAAACTAAAATTATTAATTATATCAATATTAAAGAATTAGTCAAAAAATTAAAATCTTTTTCCAAAGAAAAAATAAGATTATTTGTTGATGAACAAAACCAATATAATATTCATATCGAGAGTAAAAAACATAATGAAGAATTATTATGTCAAGTTTATTACAGAGATACAATTTATAAACAAGAAACATTAGAAATGCCCCAAAGATATGATGATGATACATATATAGGATTATATTCAAACTTAAATATTAATTTGTTAAATTCTTATATGAATGGTTTAGCTCAACAAGAAAAACTTTATATGTGGACAACACCTTATACTATTAACAATGTCCATAATCATAATCATAATAAACGAACCGAAGGTTCTAGGGCTTTGCCCGATCTTAAAGAATCTTATAATAATAATGATGATAATAATAATGATGATAATAATATAGATGATGATAATATAAATGATGATTCTGAAACATCTGAAATTGGTGAAAATGGTAAAAAAGATTATAAAACTATTAGTAATTATAAAAATTTAAGTGAAGAAAAATTTATATCTCATACTGATGTACATGATATTAATACTACATATAATCAAAATTTATCTAAATTTCATTTTCTTACAATTGAAAATAATAATGATGGAATAGTTGAAGATACTGTTAGACAACTATGTATCGGGTCTACAAAATTTAAATTAGGATTTACATCTAATCAATTTAAAATTTTATCATCTTTAATAAAAACTAAAAGTGATTCAGATTATGGTGGTGTTATTAAATTTTCCAAAAGAGATCAAAGACCAATATTTTTCTCTATTATATTATTATCAAATAATAAATGTAATTTAGAGTTAGATATTCCAATAAGAGAATGGTATCCTATCAGGGAATGGCATCCTATACCAAAAAGTGTAATTTATGATGTTGAAGAATCAATTTATGATGATGATGAAGAATCAATTGATGATGATGATGAAGAATCAATAGTTAGTGAAAAAAAATTTAAATTATCTTTTGATAAAACTTTATATGATAAAACTTAATAGAAAATACCAAAATATTCGATAAATATATTTTCGTATGTAATAAGTTTTTAGATGTAATAAAATTTTTAGATGTTATAAAATTTTTAGATGTTATAAAATTTTTAGATGTAATAAAATTTTTAGATGTAATAAGTTTTTAGATGTTATAAAATTTTTAGATGTAATAAAAAAATTATTATTCCCACGTGTCATCATTATCACTTAAATTACTCTCACAGACGATTGTTTGAAATATTTCAGCTTGAATATCTTCTCCGTTATAAGGTAACATAATTTCATTTTCATCAGGTGCTTGACGCTTAAGAATATTTATTTGACCAGAAAATTTTTTTTCTTCAGTATTATTATTTTTATCAGGAATACTAATTCCAGTTTCTAAAGATCTTTTCCATGGTTTATTAACTGTAGTCGATAATGTTTTCCCCGAATATAATTTTAGAAAATCTTCTACTTTTACTTTATCTTGTGAATATCCTTTGAATGTTTTCTTTTCACTAAGTCTCACTTGTTCATCTACAGTAATACAATATTTTATTTTAGGAGCAATAAACATTGCAAAAATAATTCCACCATTTCCATAATCATTTTTTCCTTGACACCATTCCCCACCAACATATCCAGCAGCATCTAATTTATTGAAGAGCTCATTAGAAATGTATATTGAATCAGTATCTGTATAATGAATGTATTTTTCGTTGAAACCATTAATTTCTAAAATAAAGTTATTCATGATTCTTCTAGAGTGAGAAAGAATAAAAGAACCTAAGTGTGATGGCATGAATGACGTCTTCCCATCTTCTACAATATTAGTTTTGAGAAATTCATCATCTTCCATTTCTACTTTCGCTAAATATTGTTCATCATTTAATTTTTCATAATCTTTTACTTCTTGAGTGAAATTTTTTCTCAATGTATTCTCATTCCGTAAATGATATTTAGTGGTTATATCTTTTTGCAAAGTTTTGCCATATAGCGAATTCATCAATAGTTTAATTAACTCGTCGCCTACAGCATTTCCTTCTGCTTTATATCTTTTTCTCAAATTAAAAAGTTTTTCAATATAATTTCGAAATGGTGAAACTTGATATTTTTTTTCATAAATTATACCACCAGTAATATGTAAGACTTTTCCCCCACATCTAACAATTTCTTGTATGTCTACAGAAGTTAATACATCATAACATATACCATTTCTAAACCTGATTACTTTTACATGAGAATTATTATTTTGATTTTTAACTTTATCTTTAATAGGAACTGGTTGAAAAAACATATCATTCGGATATTGAAACACAACTGTAAATATTCCAGTTTTAGGTCTAAACGTTTGAGTATTAAATTTATATACTATTTCCCGCTCTTCTTCTTGTCTAAATTTTCTAGCGGATTCAGCTTTAGGGTATTCTGAATTTTCATCATACATAGCTGATGGATGTAAAGATGTGGCATCAAAAGCCATTAGAAATTCATGTTTTTGTTCAAATAGTAGATTTGAAATTTTCTTACAAATTTCAGTTTTATCTCCTAAATCTCGATACTGTTTCATTAAATCTATTAAATTACTTCCAAGGGACAAAGTCCCCCCAGCGCAGCGACCAGGGGACAAAGCCCCACCAGCGTAGCGACCAGGGGACAAAGCCCCCCAGGGGAGCGACCAGGTAAATACTGTTTTAATATTGGTAACAAGATGCTACAAAATGGCGATATGTATTTTCTTATATTTGCTGAAACTCTTCCACCTTTAACAGATTTTCTAATATAATTTCTAGCCCATAAATCTATATGAGAATGAATATTTATATTGTTATTTTGTACGCTTTTCATCCAACCGTTAAATGTTAAAGCAGAGGATGTCAAATTAGTAGTTATATCTTCACCAACTAAATCTCGCATAACATTATTATATTTGTAGATACAAAAAGCTAAAGAAAGAATATCGTTAACTAAATATGGTCTCCATTCATTTTCTTTTTCTTTATAATTTTCATGTGTTATGTCTCCAATTTCATAATTTAATTTACACACATTCATAGGAATTTTAAAATTCTCACACCATTTAGAAAGACTTGTTTTTACATGTTGATAACTACATTTCATTATAATAGTTTGAAGTGCTAATTTACCTGACGGTGAATCTTTTTTCATATTGTTTTTAAATCTAAAAGATTTTTGAATGTATCTACTAACACATTCAGTTGTATAAGGATTTTGTAATGAAGCAGTCAATATTCCTCTTGAAGTTTTAAGAGGCGGTTTAGATAATTTAAAATTAGCTTTTATCGGAAAATAGGAATCAAAACCTGATGAATTATGAGCTATTAAAGTTACTCTCGAATAATTAAATTTTCCAAGAGTTTTAAAAAATTGATGGATCGGACATACGTCCTCTGGGTTTCCCCCGATCGGACATTCATCATCCTCAGTTCTCGTAAATATTTTCACACAATTTTGAAGTTTATTAAATTCTAATTCAGTTAAATTATTATACTCATTAATCTGTTTTTTAAGTTTTTTAATTTCATCTTCATCTTTTGATCGTTTAACTTTAATCATATCACTTAACAAACGTGTTTCTAATTCTTTCAATCTTTGTTTCGGTAAACAACATATAAATTTATTAAAATTAATGGCTCCTACAGCATAAGGAATAGGATGAGCTGTTGAACAGTTAGAATCAGGAAAAGTTTCGAGATCCCAAATATATGTTGAACTATAGTCAATTTTTTTCTTTGTTATGATTTTATATGGACGTGTTGTTAGATTTTCATCAGTAACTGTTTTATATATGGGTTTGAAATTATTTTCAATTTCTCTAATAGCTTTTAATTTATGAGATTTATCAATTAAACAATAGCGACCAATTGTTGAACCTGCGTGAAAATAATTGTAATAAACATAATTATGAAACGTTTCAATTCCTCTAGGATTTAAATGACGATTGGCAGGACTATAATATTGAACACATTCTCCAAAATATTTATTGAATTGAGAAAATTTGCAGTTTGACATTACTCCTGTTCTAGATGTGGCTTTCTCTTTATATAAAAAATTATTAAACATTTCTTTCATAATTTCTCCTTGCTCTTCATTAAAACCTCGTAAAACATTACAACATTTAATAAAACAAAAATCTTCAGAAGGAATATAACAATATTCACCGAAATATTCTTTGATTCTATATTTCATATTAATCCCTGCCCCTCTATGCGATCTTTGTACTAACTTCATTCCAAAATCTTCATATTTAATATTACCTGTAAAAATCCATTCGTTAGCATCGGATTTCTCATCCAGATTCGAAAACCATATTTCAAATGAATTTTTATTATAGAAGGTTACGTAAAAATTTTGAATTATATTTTCCTGATCTTTAATAACTTTTCCAAGTAAATTAATAATTTTACCATTTGCTAAAAGTTTCCGCATATCATTTACTACATTAATAAAAGATACATTTTCATATTTAATTTCATTTGGATTAAATAAATTACATAAATCATCACCAAGTTCATCCTTAATTCTATCATCAAAAAAGATATCAGTAATAGGAGTTTCTAATATTTCTTTTGTTCCACTTTTCTGTTTTTTAGTATTACGTCTAATACTACGCCTAGTACGTTTCTGTTTTTAATACGTTTACTACGTTTACTATGTTAGTAATGGGAAAAAGACCGTTCCAGGACACCATAAAATCAAAAAAATTAGTACTTTTAAAAACGACATAAATTCATGAATTTAGACCCTTTTTCAGGTTTTTAAGACCTAAATTCATGAATTTGGTTCATTCAAAAAGTACCATTTTTTCAAAAATGGTACTTTTAAAAACGACATAAATTCATGAATTTAGGTCTTAAAAACCTGAAAAAGGGTCTAAATTCATGAATTTATGTCGTTTTTAAAAGTACCCAATTTTTAAATTTTTCAAAATCTCAAAATTTGAGAATTACAATTTTCACCCCCAAAATCATGACCGTTCCAGGACACCGAAAAATCAGAAAAGTTAAGAATCTCAAATTTGTGAATTACAATTTTTACCTTGAAAATCATGACCGTTCTAGGACACCGAAAATCATAAAAGTTGAGTATCTCAAATTTGAGAATTACAATCGGACGAAGCCCTAGAACCTTCGGTTCGATTTTCATTGCTTAAATCATGACCGTTGCAGAACACCGAAAATCATAAAAGTTGAGAATTTCAAATTCATGAATTTTATCCATCTTTCAGGTTTTTAAAATATATCATGTGACTAGCGGGACATCGGAGATGTCTTCCAGGGCTTCGCCGTTAAAAATATTTCTTTAAAAATGGATGAAACAAAAGTGGAAGGAACTTCAGAAATGGAAGGAACCTCAAGAATATATCCTTCGTTATCTCAATTAAAAATAAGTGAATTAAATATAGAAAAACACAAAGATAGAGTTAGGTATATGAAAGATAAGGAATCTCAATTATTATTAAGATTAGAGCATTATAAAAAATTAAGAAAGAGATGGACTAATGCTTTAACAATTGTCATTTCATCTGGCGTTCTTACAATTCCAGTAGTTGCTACTGCTTTAACTCGATACAAAATGAAAACACATTTCCATCTTTGAAATATTTTATTCACATCACAGACAAGTACTATGTACAAGTAGCATAGTTTACAACAAATAAAATATGTTGACTAGAAAATGTATTATGCCATGATACAATTGTTTCTGTATGAGTAAAATAAGGTAAGGCTCATAGAACTATAAAACCAATGCGGACAAGTAGCATAGTTTACAACGAATAAAATATGTTGACTAGAAAATGTATTATGCCATGATACAATTGTTTCTCGTAAATTCAAATAAGGGAAGGGTCATAGTACTATTATCCATTGGGAGTAGCTTACCGTTTCAATTGATTGAGTTTAAAATTTGATCAAGGGTTGGGCGGTGTCTCCCATGGCGAAGATACGAGTCAATAATAGCGAAGTTCCTTTTGAAAAATGATATAGATTCCGTCGAGTTCTTAATAAACGGAAATCGTAAATATAGTTTATAAAATTTTCTTAAAAAGATGCTATAGACTCTCGAATAACCTAATTGTTTACAAACATGGCCACTTCCCCGGATTGCAGTCAAAGCTCTTCCTTTTAACAACGATAACTTCACAGTATTGTTCACCGAAATGTCTTCTTCTCTTCTTAAATGTGCTAAATAATTAGTTAGCTCTGATGGTAAGATGTCTCTTTGAATTTCTTCTTCAAAATTATAGTTTGAACTGATATTGATGGCGTTATCTTGCAATGTGTCTTCAAATCGATTTATCACTAAAAATTCTCTGAATGTTTTTGATGCGTGGATGTCTTCTTCCTCCCTTGGTTTAAGATATTTCTCCTGAAATTCTGTTAGCATCTCAATACACTTCTTCCGTTGATCTTCGTTCACAATAGTGTCTGAAATTTTTCTTTTCAAATCGGCAAAGGCGATGCTTGAACGTGCCATTTTCGTTAAAACGTAGTGAATTAATTATGATAAAAAATAAAATTGTTGAAAGTCGCTGATGAAATTGACCAAAATAGATAAAGGTCACAGATGATTCGTAAGCAGTCACAGTCTCGTAGAACGCTCGCAGAATGAATACACGCAGTAATACGTGGAATAATGGCAGCAGCTGTTCAAGTGAAAAGTTGAGTTATGCGGGTCACAAAGAATTCTCTCATACTGAATAGCTTAAACTGCTAGCAGCTGTTCATGTTGAGAAATTTGGTAACAGATGTTGCTAATGTCTTAATACAGATAAAACAATCAATATTCTCTTAACAAGAGTTCATAAGAATAAAATGGAACAATGTAACGTTTTAATTTAGATTAAATTAAATCATTTCAAAATCGAATAAGTAGTAAAGAAAGACATCATTAGAGAACAGTTTTAAATCAATACCCCCTCCCTTCTGACTAAGTAGCAAGGAAAGTCATCATTGTGGAACAGTTTTAAATCAATACCCCCTCCCTTCTGACTAAGTAGTAAAGAAAGACATCATTAGAGACCAGTTTTAAATCGATACCCCCTCCCCCCCCAGTAGTAAGGAAAGTCATCATTATAAAAATGTTTTAAATCAATACCCCCTTCTGACTAAGTAGTAAGGAAAGACATCATTAGAGAACAGTTTTAAATCAATACCCCCCCTCTGACTTCTAGGGGTCCCTTAAGAAATTTTTTTATTATAAAATGAGCAACATAAATGAGTTTTTTAAATTATATGGAACACAGACAACAACGAATTTCGATTTAAATAAGATTGCTAATCGATTAGGAATAAAGAATTTTCACATATTGATGAGGGATGAATTACAATTCCTAAAAAATAGGCCAACAGGAACCTTCAGTTCCCGGAACAAAGTTCCATCAATAACTGTAAATTTCATAACGAATCTTCACACTTCAGACCAAAACGGCGTACATTGGTCAGCAGGTATCTTTAGTAAAAACGGAGATAATTATTATTTTGACTCATACGGGCTTCCACCTACAAATGAAGTAAAAGAATTACTTGGAACGGGAACATACAATACGTTTCAAATTCAAACACCAGGCACTACTTATTGTGGACAATTATGTCTTTATGTTTTATTTAAATTACAAAAAGGAGTACCATTTCTAGATATTATGTTAGAGTTAAACAATCTATAACTCAAGCGAAGCTAGCTAAAGCGCCACCTAAAGGTTAAAAATCAGTTTGTTGTAATTCATTTTGATAAAAACGGCCTCTGATATCCTCATTATCTAAATCTTTAATTTCATAAGTAATCGGATAAGTTTGATTTATTTTGCAAACTTCAAATATTTCTTTAGTCCAATAGCCAACAAAGCCTTTTCAAATTTGTTCTTATATTTAAATATTCTAACTCTATCTCCAATTTTAAATTTCGGCTTAAGTTTCTGCAAATTCGGATTACTCTCATTCGAATTATTATTCTCGAATATTTTCTTTCGTATCAAATCAGGGTCGTCAGAAACATTCTTTGGAGTTTCTTCAATACCTGAATGAACTTTATTATTGTACTCTTCCACAATTCCTGGTAATATTTTTAACCATTTCTGATTTCCTTGCTGAGTAAATTTCTTGAAAATTTTATTTTTTAACGTCCGATTGAATCTTTCTATCACTACGGCCTTCCCAGCGTTTTCAGTTGAATAAACAATTTCAAATAGTGGCTGAACGTTTCGGTTATAAAATTCCGACCCTTTATCAACAAACAATTTTTTTGGCTTTCTATTACTTTCTTTAAAGATTTCTTCAAACGCATATTTAACTGATAGACCACTTTTATTTTTTAAAGGTTTTACCCAAGCGTATCGTGTATATAAATCTATAACTGTCAATGCAGATTTGTAGTCCCTTTCATTCGGCATATGAATAAGATCAGCACTCCAAATATCATCTTTATTAAATACTTTTACTTTTAATAAATATTTAGGCTTTCTATATTCTTTATGAATTTCAGATGCATAAACGTCTGAATTATGATTTTCATTTAAACCCTGACCGAATAATATTTTAGCTTGTAAAGCTTTCTTAACAAACATTCTTTCAATTCTTTCTCTAAAGGAAGGATTTTGAATACTATCTAATTCTTGAATCATTTTCTTATCAGCTGCATGTCGAGAACTTAGATCATGATTTCGATAAGCTAAATCATGCCTGTAAGCTGCGGCATCTACTCTATTTATTGGTTCTTCACCTGGTTTCGGATTATTATTCTCATCTAGTCTTATATCTAATCGAGTTCCTGGCCCAGTATATGAATGACCAGGAAGATGTTTTTCTTTCGAATATTTACTCCAAATAAATCCAGGAAAGTTTTCTAATGTTTTTTGTATATCACCACCGAAGTGGTGTGGAACTTTGTTCTTGTCACCTCCAATATGCTGACAGTTTGAGTTTTTATTTTTGTTTAATAGATAATTCAATAAATCTAAATTAGAAATTTTTAATTTAATTAAATTTTCGGAATTTTTTGTATTCATTTTAAAAGATAAAAAAAATTAAGAAGATAAAAAAAATTGTTTTACCGAAAAGAACCAAAGGTCCTGAGGTTATTACCGAATCATACTAGGACTTAGATATATTCCAGATCCATCTTTAGTTTCTTTAATTTCAATTAAATCATCAACATTGTGGAGAATATTTTTAAGAACTCGTTTTCCTTCATCAACTAATTTTAATTTACTGATAAAATTATCTACTATTCCTTCTCCCCTAGCAACTTTCTCTAACTCTCTGTTATGACGTTTTTGTTCTTCTAATGCTGCCTTCTCTGATTTATTTTTATTTACTGCTTGGACAATACCAGCTGTCCCACCTGCAACACTTCCTGCTGCAGCTATGCCTCCTATTATTAGTGGAATTAATGGGAGAATCCCGCCATTCTTTTCTTCTTGTAATTGAATATTCTCTATCATTGGTTTACTTATATAATACTTTTTTTATTAATCGTAATAGTTTTAGGGGTATTTTTGTCAACAATATTACGTAATTTTAATTCAACAGTTTTATTATTAATATTACTTTTCGCTTGCGACATTTTTAATAAAAAATTTTAAGTTAAGAATTTAAAGTTATCAAAAAATTTAAATCTATTCTAGTTATGAAAAATTTTTAGTTAAGAAATTTTAAGTTAACAAAAATTTTAATCTATTCTAGTTATGAAAAAAATTTTAATTAACCTATCGGAGCAAAGCTCCTCTGGCTTTAGCCGATCCTAACCATCTTTCCATTAAGAATTTCAATAGAATATTTTGCATCTTCTAGCAATAAACCATAAGCCATCAATGAAGTTGTGGAATCTTTCTTTTCAATATTAATTGTTACATCACAACCATTTTTAATAATATCTTCAGATTGTGCACTTAAATCGAAACAGAAAATTGGATATAAATGTCTCCAATCTCCAGGAGTTAATTGTGGTTCAACTCCAAATTCTATACAAAGATTTCTATAAGAATCATATCCTTCCATAAATTGATTATTGGTATCATCGAATCTTAATGGATCAATTGGATATCGAGTTTGATTTAATGAAACTTGTAAACTTCGAATTGTATTAATATGAAAAATATTATTGTTCTTATCAAAACTTGGAGAATTATTTCTTTGAAAAGTTAGTAATAAATATCTTGGAGTATTCGCAGTTCTAGTAAAATGCCAGTTAAATCTTTGTTCGGAAAAAGTTACTGAACTAGCAGTACGCTTTAGAAAATTTACTGGAATTGGTTTGTTAGTATTTAATCTTTTTGCAATAGCTGTTTCAACCTCTAAACTAGGAGTAATATGCGTAATCCACCATTCAAGTCTATCAATTTTTAAATATGCTTTTTTTCCAGTTTTGCCAAAAAAGATTAATTCATTATTTGCTGTACGATGAATTATTAATTTAAATTTAAATTGATATGATATTTTATCATAATCTAAATATCCAAATAATGGAGACAATGACCAATTTACTGTTTGCTTACTTTTCTTGTTGAATTCACGTCTTTCTTTATATGCATCGTTATTTGTTTTATTTAAATGTTTTGTAATATTTTCTACATCTTTCGCAATTCCTGCTGCATCTGTTCCAGCGTGAGTTAAATCATCAACAATTATACCATTATTAGTATCAGGAAACCAACCTTCGATTTCATACTTTTTATTATTTTCACCAATTGTTATAAATCTAAGCATTGTATCAATTACACCTGGAGAATCACTTATTGTTTCTATATTTTGAGTTGCAACATCTAAACGCATTTGTGTAAATAAACTTGGGAAAAAATTATTCTCTAGTGTAATATTATCGGTATCTGGTAATGGTGTTGTAAAATTAGCATCACTATATAAAGAATATTCGCAGTGTAAAAATGAATCAGGTAAATATAAATAACTCTGCTGATTATCAACTTCAAAAATTAAATCACCTCCAGTATTTACTCTACTGGAAGATCCGGGATTCATAGCAATTCTTATATAGTCATTCTTTTTTTGATTATAACTGACGAACGGAGGATCATCTAATTTAAATTTATTTTCGATAAGCGAAGACATTTTTATAAAAAATAATTTGACTTTTTGTTTTTCTCACAGACAGAAAAAAAAATTTTTACTAAAACTTAATTTTAGAATTTTGCTAGACCAGCTCCGCTATGAATGCCATTACCTCTTATTTCTTCAATTGTTTTTTCATTTTGTTTACTATCACCCTCTACAGCTATGTTAGCAATTTTGTTTTTTGTTTCATCTGAAAGTTTTTTTAATTTTTTTAGTTCTTCAGAATCATTCCTAAGTTTACGAATAGCTTCTAGTTGTTTTAATTCGTTTTGTGATTTAACAGCATTTGATATTGCACTAGCTGTACTACCTATAGCAGCTGCTCCTTTTGCAGCAGATGTAATCAAATCTTTATTATTTTTAATTAAGTTAACGATACTACCAATACCAGAAAAGATGCCATCTCCTTCTTTTTGAACGGTTTCTCTATTATCATAATGGTAAACCGGATTCATACGTGGTTCATGAGCAATTTTTTGATTTGAAGCAAATTGTTTAAGATTGTGTTTATAAATTATAGGCATTTTTTAGTAATAAATTTGACTTTTGGGAAAAATATTAATACGGGCGAAGCCCTGGAAGACATCTCCGATGTCCATTATAAAAAAATGTTTATTTTTTGTTCTTAACTTTTACAGATTGGGTTTTTGGTTTAACTTTATCAGGAACCAAACCTGCATCAATCATTCTTTTTATTCTATGATTTTCTTTCATAATATTTCTTTGTTTTATTAACTCTTCTAATTGTTTTATTCTTTTAAAATTATTAGCTCTAATTTTATCCATTTTTAAAATTATATAATTTTATATACTTTTATATATATATACTTTAATATTTTTAAAATTATATTTATATTTTTAAAATTATATTTATATTTTTTAAATTATATTTATATTTTTTATGATTTTTATTTTTTGTAGGTAAAAAATATTTAAGTTAATATTTACAATACTCGTTTAAGATTTACGTTTATGAATATCTAACAACTTCGAGATAACTTTATTAATTGCTTGTTGCACTTTATCTATTGCAGCAAGAAGCGTGTGATGTACTTTAATTCTTTTTCAGTCATTTCTAATTTTTTCTCACTTTTCTTTAATTCTGTTTTTTAAAGTATTTAATTGAACTTTAAGACCATCTACTTTTCTTTTAACGGAATCTAACTGTTCTTTATTTTCTTTAGAGTTTTTTTGTAAATTTTTCTTTAATTCATTTTCTAAATTGATTTTCAGAGTTTTCATTTTATCAACTTTTTCATTAAGTGATTTTACTTCAATTTTTAATTGATTTATTTTTTTAATTTGTTGAGCAATTTTAGAACTCAATTCATTCACACTTTTTTGGAATGTAGTTTGTAACTGCTTTAAATTTTTTTTAATTCTTTCAGGTAGTTTTTCTATTTCATCTTCTAATTGTTCTTTTAACATTTTTATCTGATGTTTATTTTTAATGACTGCAGATTTTAACTTTATAGAAAGTAATATTAAAATTTTTGATTGTTCAGAAATCTTTTTAAAAAGTTTTGCTATATCTGCTTCTAGCTCTCTATCCTTTTTATCAAGTTTTAATAATTTTTCGTTTAATGATTTGTCATTAAGTTTAAGCAACTTCAATTCATTCATCAGTGGAACCAAAACATCGTTTATATATTTTTCTTTTAAGTCATTGATTTGTGTATCAACATATTGTTTATTTGTTAACTCTGT
The DNA here is from genome assembly GCA_907163375.1 of Prostheceraeus crozeri. Lineage (NCBI taxonomy): Eukaryota > Metazoa > Platyhelminthes > Polycladida > Euryleptidae > Prostheceraeus > Prostheceraeus crozeri. Next base: position 893 of record CAJQUW010006989.1, on the reverse strand, counting down.
ATTTTGTTGTGGAAGAATAGAAAGATGTAATGGACCAGATAAAACGTCTCCAGTTTTCATTATATAATTTTCTAGTTCTATTTCTGATTCACGATTATTCGGGATATATGCACCTCCACCAACATTGGTAACATCATTTTTAAACAATAAAAATAAAATTTTTTCTGATTATAAAAAATATATAAATTGTAAAAATAAAATTTTTCCTAATAAAAATAAAAAAATGGAAATGACTCAAATTTGTCAAGTTTGCAATATGCGTTTTTTAAATCAAACACTATTATATTCTCATATGAAAAACACACCATGTGGTATGCATATGAATCAATTACAACCTAATAATAGTATTCAACCTAATAATAGTATTCAGAATAATATTCAACCTAATAATAGTATTCAGTATAATAATATTCAATCAGAGCAACCATTACAAAGATTAAAGCATTTATTTATTTCAGATAAAGAACAAAATCTTTATACTGCTAGAATAAATACACCTAGGCAAAATAATAATAATTATTTAGCACAAAATAATAATGTAGCACAAAATAATCCTTTTGTTCAAAATAATCCTTTTGTTCAAAATAATAATATAGCTCAAAATAATAATGTAGCTCAAAATAATTATATTGATAAAAATCAATTTGTTGAAAGTAATAACAAAAAAATATGTTCCGGATGTAATAAAAATATAACATCAAAAAATTTTGCACGTCCATTTAAAATTATGCGAACAACCAGAAGAGGTTAAAAAAAATAAAAAAGATAAATTAAAAGATCAGTTATGTCGTAATTGTAATAAATATTTTACAATTCAAGGAATTACTAATCATTATAATTCTTGTATAAGTTCTACAAGGACAATGTACAAGTTGTCAAATTACTAAACCTAA